>JAVKPL010001531.1:0-166310 GCA_032173675.1 Gastrolobium villosum | reverse complement strand
TTACTAACTGTGAGAAACAAGAAGTTATGTTCAAAGAGATGACAATTTTGGTCACTTAAAATCCTCAAATTTGATTAAATATTTGAGTTTTTTGGATAATAAAAAAGAAAAAATCAATTATCAAATTATAATTATTAAATAAAATTAATTTTTTGAATTTAAAATTCACCTTGGAGAAACAAGAATTATTTAAAGTCTAATTTCTAGAAAATAATAATTTTATACCATACATTAATAATTATTTATGATGCTAATCGATATTTATGTCAAGTGAGTAAATATAGACAGAGGGTGGGATTCCGGACACGGTCCCAATACCTGGTAATCAAGTTAGGAGATCGGCGCGTGATTGCTGACCAACAATCAACATAGTTAATGATCAAGTACCGGCGACAACTTTTCGTACATCTTTGTCTAATGGGAGAAAGTTTTTTGGAGTTTAGTGAAAAAAAATAAAAAAATAAGGGTTTAAATAAAATAACAAATTTTCTATTTAAAAAATAAAGTTTTATAAGAATTTATGTCGTAGGGAAAAAGCTTATTGGATTTATGTTATAGATCGTTTTGTGTGTCGGAATTTTTTTTTTCTGCGGGCTCCACAAAATGTTGTCAGTTGGACCAGTTTCTGTCTTATGCGAAAATGAAGATGATAAACTCTAAAAAAAAATACCTAACATTATGTATTGAATTTTTTTTCTTCCAAATACTGCTATGTGGCAGGTTAGTTATGTTGGTTGCAAACCTGATAAAATGGTAATAGATTTTACTTACAATAGATTCATAATTTACCTTTTAAATATTTTGGTAGAAAATACAAATTTTGTCATGGGTTACTCAATTTTTTTATTTTTTTTTGGTGAATTTTTTTTTTAATTAGGGAGAGCTGCAAGCTCAAAACTACATAAAAATAGGAAAAAAATTACTTTTATATTGTTAGAGAGGAATTTTTTTCCTACACATTTATCAATTACTTCAATTTTTATTTTTAATGGCTGTGAGTTGGCTCTACCCCTACCACTTATTCGATGGTCGTGACTAAATTTCTTTATTTTTTATTTTATTTCTATCCCTCTTTTTTTAATTTTTTTTCCTCTCCCCCAATCTCTCTCCTTTTAATGAGTTTACTATTATTACCCTAAATAGCTCATACTAGTTATACCAAAAAAAAAAATATCCTCAAGATGCACCGGAGGCCAACCGGTGAGTTAATTAGATGTATGGGCTGATTATTGTTGTAAATTGTTGTTTCACCTGTTTATTTTTATTTTATATTTTATTAAGAGATTTTTATATATAGTTTACAATAGTTTCTTTCTCAAGTTGAACTTTTATGCCAAATCTAATAACTTAATAAAATTTAATTTCCTAAAATCTTCCAATAAATTCAAACTAACCTAACAATTTATTTTTCTAGAAGACAGTTTCTAATATCTTGGACTGGAGTGTCTATTCGTTGATTTGTTTTTCCTGCTGTTCTCTTCGATTTTTTTATTTTTTATTTTTTTACTTCAATTGTCATTGACATCTGTATGACTGTATCCTATTACCCGTCCATTTTGAAGGCAGTTTTAGTAAGACTTGTACGGAAAGAGTCGATGTCAAAACCTCAGTCAATGTCTCCTCATCACAACGTTGGTATGGTGGTATCTAATGTGCTCTGCTCATATGTTGTTACTTCATCCAAAACAGTGCTATAATAACCACGATAGGTTTGACTGGTTGACTCGTAAATCCGACTCTCAATCAGTTTGGTTTAGGTACTGAATTAGTTATATATTTGATCCGATATGAAATCAATAAATTGTTCTTAATTGGGTTCAATCGGGATTAACTAGTATTGATTTAAAAAAGGAAAACATTTTCTCATTTGCATCAGAATTTTCACGTCACGACACTTCGATTTGCGATTGTGCAAATATTTTTTTTTTAATATAATAATTTTCAGAAGTATAAATATAAACTTATATACATAATTCTACAATATTAAGAGCATGCACATGGTAATCATTTTATTTTCTGATCCAATTTTTGGAAAAAAGTATTTTCTGGTGCCCGAGATTAAAAAGCTAAAAAATGTTGCTGTGCTTTTTCTTCCTTAAACTGATTTTATCAAATATAATGTTTAATTAAAATTATTTTTCTTATCTAGATTAAAAATATAAAAGAATATTTTAAATGATTATGATCAGCAGTTGTATCATGTTGTTACTTACTTGGTGACTAGCAGAGCTATTTAAACTATTTTCTTTCTTAAATCGGTTTCTAAAATTTATATAATATTACTTTTTGATGTGATTAAACTCAGCCTATGGGAGTGAATAGTGTTATCATTTATCATTCAGATATATATATATATTTTTTTTGGTACCATTTGGATATCTTTAGTTATTAATCAAAATACACTTCATAATATATTTATTATATCACGTAGGATATTTTGATACCGGTGTCAAATTTTATTATATATTTTTAATTAATACTGTTGAAACCAATAATTCACCCATATTTCATTGACCCACTAACTAACCGAGTTGATGAGCTCCAATTTGATAACATTCATCCAAAGCATTGAGGATGCAGCCTCGGCTGAAGAAATCACATCAATAGCTAGCAATAGCAGAATTTGAAGAAACATTCGAGCACAGGATCATTGGAGCCACGAATTTGTCTGATGAAGTTGTGCTTGGGGGAAATCATATGATGTGTAGAAATTTCAAAGTAAAATTTAAATATATTCTTAATTTTTATTTGGTTTGTTTTTAGTGGATTTAAAATTAACTTTTGATAATATTTTTGTTTAAAGTTAAACTCGACAAAATGGACACAAAGGGTTTGAGCCCAACCCCAATAGGAGGAGCCCATGTTTGGTTCCACAATAGACTCGGGTGAAATGGAAGGGATTTCGAACCCGTTAAGCTCCAACGGGTTTTAGGTTGCGCGGTAACCCGAAATTCAAGGAGAGGAGAATGAAAATGTAAGAGAAGTGACACCTGGCTCTCCTCAACAAACCCAAACGAAAACGAACATGAATCTATGCAAACATGAAACTAACTACCTAAAATAATGCTAACACAGAATGTTCTGGGCTTACGGTAGATTTGCATTTTTGCAGTGTCCACCAATTTTCAATATTATTATTGTTTTTTTCTTCTCTTCCTTCAGACACAAACAGACACTGTCTATCCACGCGTTTCATCTTGCTGGCAATTCTGTTTCCCAAATTCAACGATTCGCTGGCTATTTCATCTACCGTTTCAATTCCATAAACCACCAGAAAGAGATTTCGTTGTTTTAGCTGCACTTTCTGTTTTAATCTTCAAAAATAAATCTTCGCCTTGCAGAAACTGTTTCCAATTCGTGTCTCGTTAGTTCCCAAAAGCATTTCGTCTGTGTTTTTTTTTTGTTTCCTTTTTCTTTGGTTCCTGCCATTTCTGATAATCAAGTTGAGATTTTTGTTATTAAGGTTCTTTGACATGATATCAGAGCGTTCGAAATCTCACCTCCTCCCACTTTCTTTATAGTGGAATTTCCACATGTAGGTGGGCGTATGTTGTCCACCCTTCAAGCCCAGTGGGCTCTCTGATGTGAGGGGGCGTGTTGAGATATATAGTCCCACATTGGTTGTATGGGCAACTAATGTGGTCTTTATAAGGCCTTGGGCACTCCCACCCTTTAAGCTAACTTTTGGAGTGGTGTATCCCAATTAGGAGGAAACTCAAGAAATGGGTTTCACCACATGAGAGTCTAGTTCTGACCTTCATCATTATTATTGTTATTGTTGAATATTGAGAGGTAAGCAAGAATAGTTTGTAACATTTGCAAAGGAAGGCAAAGAGGTTTAAGCTGAGTTTGAATATCAGGTGATGGCTTTTCAACTACAAATGAAGTGGTGATGAAAAAAATGCTTCAGATTGAGCAAGATTTATAATGGTAGGGGGTGAGACACAGTCAAGTCAACCCAAGTCAAGTCATAAAGTGTCACAGTCTTCTTCAAAATTATAGTATAATTTGTTTGTTTTCACACGGCTGAAATCGTGTAAACTTTAATTTTTGCATTATTATCTCCGGAAGAGAAGTTCCTTCTTAGAAAGAGAATCAATGTAATAATTGAAGGCTTTTCTTCTTTTTTAAAGTTTAAAAGTTTAAAGAATCGTGTATTTGCTGAGAAAATAAGAGATTACAATAAGTTTGGTACATTAAATAATTGGTTTGACGTTTCAAGAGATAAAATTATCTCCTATACATATATAAAAGTATATGGAATCCATAGATTTATAGGTCTCACATATTTTCATGTGTGTAGTAGATAAAATTATCTCTATAACATGAGAGACATTAAACATATAAATAATTTAAAAAATAGTGCAAATTTTGATACATTCTAAGATAGGTTATAATATCTTGTCATATTACAATTTTTTTAAGGATTTATTGTTTATCATATTATAGAAAGGGTTTTATAAGAGTTATGTTGTAGGAAAAGTGATTGTGTTATGTTATAGAGATTCGTTTTGCATGCCAGAGTTTTTTTTTTTGCTGCGGGCCCCACAAATCAACGGTTAGGATATAAAAGGATATAAACTTATATCCTTTAAAATGACAAATGTTATTCCCTTTTATATATGTATAAGCATAAGAACCATTAGATTTTTTTTTTAAATTGTGTTTTGGACGTCAAACAGTTAATAACATTAAAAAAATAGGGAAATGCATTTGTCATGTTACATGACAAGTGAATAGTAGTTATGTTAAGAAAAGGACAAATTATATAATATTAAAAAAATGAGATGACACATTATTCAATGAATTTTACTTGTCTTTTTCTTAACATGATCACTATTCATTTGTCATGTGACATGACAAATGTATTTCCCAAAAAAATATTATCTAACTCAGTCATTTGTGTTATACTATTTTGTAATTGCAACGTCTCTTCACATGTGAAATGAATTTTCTCATATCTCTTTTTAGCATCATCAAATTATGTGAAAAATTTCACTCATTTATTGATAGGTCAATGGCTAACAATTAAACTCTATTTCCTCTTCTCCGTTTTACTAGTTTTGTCATTGAAATTATTATTATTGAGATATTAATGAATGATTAAAATTCTTTACATGATGTAATCTATGTTAGAAAAAGACACGAGAAAGCTGTATCTAATAAAATATGAAACAATTTTCAGCACTGCTATATCTGTTATGGACCATGCCCATATTTTAGAAAGTCCAAAAAAAACTAACGATTAAGAGGAAAATTAAGGAAAGATTCTTTAATTATACTAATCCTAATACGGTAATAATGAATCAAGAATTAGACCCCAATAATCCTAAGAATTCCCAAAATTCACTCCTACTAGTAGATGTGGCAAAACGGATTGACCCGCCCCGCCACCAACCCACCAAAAGTGGATTGGTCCGCCCCGCCCCGCCACTTGAATTTGGGTTGAAAACCCCAACCCACCCCGTTTTATGGTGGGTTGGTCGGTCAACCCGTTTAAAAAATAAAAAATAATTAAAAATAAAAAATAGTTAAAAATAAAAAATAAATAACATTTTATAAATATTATAATATTAATTATTTTTATATCACATTCCCCTTAGTTTTTTTCCAATCTTAAGTTTAAAGGTATGCTAATATTTAGTTAGATATTCTTTACAAACTTATTTTTATCTCCATACATAAATTATTTTTGTCATAAATAAAGTTTTCTTCTATATTTTTTCTAGAGAGTACTTAGATTATAAAAAATTAGATATCACAAAAGTTTAAAAACAAATAAAAAACTACATAATAGTAAAAAAAAAAAAAAATTGACCCTGCGGGCTATCCCGCCCCGACATGCCGCCAATCCGTTTTGACCCACAACCCAACGGGGCGGGTTGGTGGGTTGAAATATGTAACCCAACCCGTCCCGTTTTGGCGGGTTGACCTTTCGGGTTCAACCCATATTGCCACCTCTACCTGCTAGGTAACCCATTTATAAATAAAGGGTTAAACCAATAATGTACACACATTCTAAACACTCTCTCACTATTCATGAAAACCTAGAATTCTTAAAATTTCATGGAAATAAGAAAAGATAGGCAATTCCTTATCACAATGAACTCACAAAAGGAGGGGAAAGCTCACTTCAAGTTCCCGTGGACTCAAACTCCCTCAAATTCCAAGTTTTCCCAAGAAACCCGAAATCTTTGGAGGAGGAGATCTATGTCCATAGTGAACAATGTGTTCTTCTCGAAATTTCTCACAAGTTTGGCTTTGGAATCTTCTAATTTGGTGGTCTATAGCTCAAGATACGAAATTATAAAGTTTTCTCCCTATTCTTCAATGGATGTTGACGATTTGATGGAGAAGAAAAATGATCGGGTCTGATTTTTGAGTCTCTTTCTTACTCATTTTTACTCACTAAAGTCATTTAAGTGGGCATCATATTTTCGCTAACCCAAAATACCTTTATTTTCTTACTCATTTCTAGCCATGACTCAATTTTTTACTCAAAAGTGTGTATGTTAACTCAACCCATAAATTTACTAAACTCATGAGATATTTTCTCTTTATCTCATTTAAAATTTCTAGTAACTGTAAAATTAATATGTTTTACCGAAAATTACTAAAAATATTTCTTTTATCTAAAAAATGATTTCATCTTATTAATCAGATTTCTTAGCTAATTAATTTCTCTTAAGCATGGAAAAATACTATTTTCTCAATTTATTAGCGTGGGTAATTATATCAGTGATTTAAAGGGAACCAATTTAATGTTAGGAGAAGAGATAGATGTGTTTGATTTTATCCATTTCCACTGTATGGATTTTTGCTAAAGTCTTTCAATCTTGTCACAAACTAAATAACTAATACTAAGATAATGTGATTCTGCACAATGTAGTTAGGAATAATTGATCTAGCAAGAGTAACTTTCCCAGATAAATAAGACAACATGGATTCACCTTGCCTGATGCCACGACCCAAGTGAATACAGACATTTGCGCTCCATTCCAAAAGCACCCAGAATGATAAGGACTTTACACACTGCATAACTAAATGAGTCAAAGGATCAGGCAATCCTACCTTTTCGAGAACCAACTTAATAAAGTTCCAACTTAAACTATCATAGGCCTTCTTCAAGTCAAATTTTACTGCCATTAATCCTCTCTTACCCCTCTTCTTTTCCATTGGATGAATCATTTCTTGAGCAATTATAATGTTGTCCTTAACGTGTCGCTTGACAACAAAACTAACTTGGAAGGGAGATATCAATTGCTCAGATAAATTTTTCAGGTGATGGACAATACATTTTCTAATAGTTTTGTACAAAACATTACAAAGAGAAATAGGGTGGAATTGGGATACATGCTTTGGTTTCTCTCATTTAGGGATAATCACAAACAATGTATGATTAATTTGCCTAATATCCTACGGCGGATGAGTAAACGTCGGAAAGACATCCTCACCTGCCACTTGAAAGGGGTGGATGCTCAACATAGCCTTCTCAACCTGCGCAGCTGTGAATCTGGGTAGAAACCTTTCCATCTCGTACTGGTGAATGGAAGGCCATGAATTTCGTGCAATGTACCGGGGTTTTGAAACTAAGTCCTCAGTGAACAACTACATATAGAATGCATTCTCTATTGCTTTGAGTACATCTTCGTCCTTCTCCCAATGGCCTTCATTGTTCTTCAACTCCAAAACTCAATTATGAAGATGACATGAAATAGTATTATTATGATAGTGCCAAGTATTACAGTAGCTAGTCAAGCTTATAACAGGAATATCCTTTAAGATTCTCAAGTATCTACTTCGGTTCCTTTGAATTTTCTAAAAAACTATCTTGCCCCGGAGATGCTGGTGTATATACAGGGTGTATTGGATATTTTGTTATATATTTTTTCAAAAATATATAGTTATAATATTATTATTTTTTAATTATGTATTTCTGAAAATAAATAATTAAAAATAAATTGCAGAAATAAACAGTACATGATTCTTATATATATATATATATATATATATATATATATATATATATATATATGAGAAAAATATTTCAAGCAGCTTGAGATAAGTTTATCTCCAGCTAACTCCAAAACTACGTCATTTTGATTAATGAAGGGTGTTTATGTAATTTTAGGTGAATTAATGAAGTGTGTTTTTGTAATTTTATTTACTTTTATATCATATACATTTTACTGAAACACCCTTCGTTAATTCACCTAAAATTACATAAACACCCTTTATTAATCAAAACGACGTAGTTTTGGGGTTAGTTGGAGATAAACTTATCTCAAGCTGCTTGAGAAATGTTTACCCCTATATATATATATATATATATATATATATATATATATATATATATATATATATAAAAAAGCATGCAAGGAAATGCAGTGAAGATATGATTGTAATTATTTGGCAAAGCAAAGGACAAAGGTTATAAAGCCTAGTATGATGTGGAAGACTAGGAGCTAGGAGGGAAGGCCAATGTGTACAACAAGAATGACTCAGCAAGCAAAGAAAATGTGTTATTTTGTTCTGTGATTGTTAGTTGGTTGGTTTTACTTCTTTCCGTTAAAATTGTGTGTTTTGTTGCAGCTTCATCTTTTAAATTAAGAACCACCTAGATTATTCGGTACAACTCTGGGTATCATATTATTATTATCTAACATGATAATAATGTTATGAATGTGTGTTGTTAACTTTGTGAGTTATAATTATTTTATATATACTATTAATAACGGTTAATATTAAAAATAATAAGCATTGTAACGACCCAAAATTTAAATAATTAAAACAATGGAGTCGCCACCAATTTTATTTGAGTGAAAAAATTGGAAAACCTTTTATTGCAAACTGGTCTTAAAATTATAGATCAAATGTTCAGGAGTCTAATTATGCGCAGAGAAGGGTGAAAACTAAATCCCACTGCACCCCTGACACATCCATTTTAAAACGGCTACATTAAATTAATTGTGCGAATTGTTAATAGCTTTTAAAAATATTTGTTTTATCCATTAAAAAAATAATTATAATTATTTAAGAAATGAGAAGGCTAAATTATTAAAATTTTATTTTAGCTTGGCGAAAATGGTTCCGCTTCGATGTATCCTCCAGTGCAGTGAAGAATTCAAAGCTACGTCGTTATGTAGAAAATGTTTGTGTGTTAATTGATTTTACTTTTGAAAGTAATTTTAAAGAAAGTTATTGGAAAGTTTAGGCTTTGATGATTTATATTTATTTCAATAATTTTTATTTTTATTATTGTATATTATGCAGGAAATTTTGAACTACCAAGCTGTCACGGCTAAAATGATTCAAAAGTTATGGGATTAACAAGCTGTCTCAGCTCAGCTAATTCTTCTAAAAATAGGTTTGACGTTATTATTTTTTATTATAAATTTTGAATCACCAAGCCGTCACGGCTAAAATAATTCAAAAGATTATGGGATTAACAAGCTGTCTCAACTCAGCTAATCCTTTTTCAAAAAAAAAATAGATTTTACGTTATTATTTTTTTGTTATAAATTTATGATATTTTTGAATCGCCAAACCGTCACGACTAAAACGATTCAAAAGATTACGGGATTAACAAACCGTCACGATTAAATTATCCGTTGAGGATCGATGACTATATATCAATGTCGAAAATCATTCGATGGATTTAAAATAAAGTTATATTGATTTATTTTCCATATTTTTATTTTTTATATTTTGTAATGTTGCATATTATACATGTTGTAACGTAAACAAAAACCACTACTATTAAAAAAGTAACCGGCGATACTATCACCCTTGCTTTTTTAGATTTTGTTAAGAGGGAGGATATTTTGAGTGTTTGACTATCAATATTTTTCACTACCAACTTACTACCAATCTAATCATCATTGGATCAAGGAGAGAGAATGCTAAAAAATTTATGAAGAGAGAGAAAATGTTGATCCAATGGTGATTAAATAGGTAGTAAGTTGATAGTGGAAAAAATTGGTAGTAAGAATATCCTTCCTCTTTTGTTAATACCGTAACATGTACCACATGGAATTAATGTATGTAAGAAAGAAAATGAATAAAATAATAATAAAGAAATTACAAAAAAAAAAACATAACACCAATCAGTATTTTCTCATTCTTTAAAAATCTTGAGCAGTATTTTGCATTTCAAAATGTTTATTATGATCATATTAATTATGGGAAAAATAAATCTTATATCGTAGGAGAATTTAAATTTCATGTCATAGATACATGAAGTGTGAGACCTACCTATTAAAAAAACAAAAAAATAAAAAAATGAGTGGCACACCTTTTTATGGTGAGTGTAGAAAGGGTTTATTTTCTCATGCAACATGTATAATATGCAACATTAATTATTTATAATTTAAAATAATTTATTTTAATATTTAAATTTAAAATCTAAAAGTGACCTCTTTACTCCTTAGATAGCTAGTTGATCTAGTTGAAAGGAGGGTAATATTTCCCAATTTTTTAACACTGTTTATGATCAACATGAGAGAAGATATCTCATTTTTTTTTTTTTGATAATAGAAGATATCTCATTTAACATAGCTGATCTAGTTAGTAGGCTTTATCATTTTTTTTTTTGCAAATAAACAGTGTTAAGCTAGATAGCTAGGTGTACGTGGTGGACTTCAATAAAAAGAAAAAATGCAAACTATAACTGACAAAAATAATAAAAGGAAAAAGAGACAGCAAAAACAAACAAATACTGTGATAATAAACAAACTATATATTTTATGTTTGATTACAGAAAGGAAGTGAGAAGTGAATAAAACACCGTTGTGGAAACAAATGCGAGGAGGGTTTGGATGTGTTGCGGTGGAGTCTATGGCGTCTGACGGTGAAGCGATGTTAAATGCACGGTGGAGCTCGTGGTGGTCAACAACTTGTGATGGGTAAATGGCGGTCGTTATGGGGTGGCGCACGGTGACTAGGACTGGCGGTCGAAGTTGCACGTGTGGTGGTGATGCTTCGGTTGGTGTCACCTTCACCTTGTTTGCTGTCTTATTTTTGGTTCAAGGTGTCTCCTTTTGGGTTCAAAAAGGCAACTTGGTTTTTTTGGCTTCTCTTTTCTTCTCTGATTTTTTTGTTCTGAGGTTTTTGGAATTTCAACGGTGAAGGTGATTGTGGTTGGAAGTGTTTCCCCCTACCTTGTATGTCGATTCCTCAGAATGCTGCTTCTCTCCCTTCTTGGGCTTGTGTTTTAATTCTTTTTTTTCACGCCAATGAGGTTTTTTTTTTCTTCTTTTCTATTTAGGTTTTTTTTGGGGGTCAAAGTTTGGTAATTGACAAGTGAAAAAAACTATTTTGGATTAATTAATGCTATTTTTGTGGCATCTTTTTGGGTTTAATCCTTTTTTGGATTTGTGTCTTTTTTTTTTCTTCTTTTCTATTTGATTTTTTAAAACTCTTGCTATTTTTGTGTATCTTTTCCTTTTTTATTTGTGTCTTTTCTCATTCTGCTTATGACACTCTGATTGTGATTTTGCTCTCGGTTGTGAGTTGTGATATATTTCTTCAGAAGGATGATGTTTATTCACCCAAGAATTGTAAACCCTTAATCTTTTTTTACACCGTAGCATGTCCTTTATATGTCATATTGTTTCTTTCTTTATTTTTACTCTTATTATCAGGAGTTTGAAGACACACTTGGTTACATTGCTAAGATACGTCCCGAAGCTGAACCCCATGGCATATGTAGGATTGTCCCTCCAGCTTCCTGGGTTTTACCTTGTACTCACAAGGAGAAAGATTTATGGGAAAATGCTATATTTCCCACCCATGTTCAGAAAATTGACTTGCTTCAGAACAGGGAACCCATGAGAAAGAAAAGTAGGGGAAGGAAACCAAAATGTAGAAAGTGCTCAAGGATGGGTTCATTAAGGAAAACTGCAAATTCAAGTTCTGAAGCTAATGTTACTTCTGAACCTGGTGAGAAGTTTGGATTCCAATCAGGGTCAGACTTCACACTTAATGACTTTCAGCAGCATGCTAACGTTTTTAAAGATTGCTACTTTGGGTTGAATGCTGTCAATGAAGATGGAAAAGTTAGTAAAAATAATCACAAGAAGAGATGGGAGCCCTCTGGAGGAAATTGAAGGTGAATTCTGGCGAATAGTTGAGCAACCAACTGATGAGGTTGAGGTACTAATTATGGTTTATTTTGATAATGTTATTCGTCTTTACTGTCACATAATTAGGCAAACAGTTTATGTGTTGCTCTGTGATTTTGTAGGTGTATTATGGAGCTGACGTGGAAACTAGTGCACTTGGAAGTGGTTTTCCTAAGCCATCATCCTTAACTAAGAGTGATTCAGATCGGTATGCTATGTCTGGTTGGAATCTGAATAACTTTGCGCGACAGCCAGGTTCTGCATTATATTTTGAAGGAAGTGATATCTCCGGAGTTGTAGTTCCATGGATGTATGTTGGAATGTGCTTTTCGACATTTTGCTGGGTAAGTGGCGAGAATTACACTTTTGTAAGTTTAAATCTATGAATGAGGCAAACTTTAAGGCATACTGATTTTCTATTTCCATCTCTTTCTGTCTCTGTCTGTAGAGTCATAAAGTTATTTTCAAGAAAGCTGAGATGAAAATCTTATCATATGTTTATTTTATAAATATTTTAATTTAATTAAAGGTTCAACGGTGAATAAACAAATAACTTCCAACTGAATAATCATTAAGTTGTGTCTGATGTTTATAGAATCCCTAGTATGTTTAGCACTTCCAATGTTTTAGGTTCACTGCCTTATTTTGATTTGTTTGAATATAAAACAAGTAAAAGAGTAACACCATGTTCTCATTTCCTGCTCCTTCAACAGCATGTTGAGGATCATAACCTCTATTCGCTTAATTATCTGCACTGGGGTGAACCAAAAGTATGGTATGGAGTACCTAGAAGCCATGCTTCAGCATTGGAAGATGCAATGAAAAAGCACTTGCCTGATTTATTTGAAGAACAACCGAATCTACTTAATGAATTGGTAAGATACTTGAAGTTGTACTTTCCTTATTGATTTCAGTTTTTTGGTTGCTTACTTTATTGCGTCCTTGTAGATATTTCATGGACACACAGATTCTAGTTAATGCAATTTTTTCGTTGACAGTTTGCTCGGAATACTGAATGCACTTATTTAGGTTAATAAACTAAAATCATGATGACGTTTTGAATGTTCAAAATGTCACTGCATTTTTTTTAGTTAAAGGTCCACACTCTGATTAGTCTATGTAGAAATATATAGGGAAGCTACAGTGTTAGGAGATAATTTTGATACAGTATTTGAGCCACTATGATCTAGTGATCAAAGAGTTTAAATCTTACCACCTTCATTCTTCATAATCAAATTAAATTTTAGCATTAGGTACGATTGACTCATGCACTATCCACACTTCAAGCCCCAATAGTTCTTGGGTGAGTCAAAGTTCAGTTTAGAGTCTACCCAGTAACCTCCTATTGTGTCAGGGAAAAAGTGGAGATTAAAACTAAGCATCATCTCAATGATTTGTTCCGTACAGCTCTATTATTTTTGCTGTAGTGCTCATATGTAATGTATTAACTTAGACCAATAACTTATTTCGATGTGGTCATGTTTTGTATTAATATTCTCTAAACTCTTTTATTGTACATTTATGTATTGGTCACCTTTCTGTCATTATGTAATGTGCTGAGCTTTGACAATTATATTTCTACCATAGCAATCACACTATCTTACCTCCGAAACTCTCTAGCACATCTGTTCAGCCCTAATGCATGTGTCAGTTATTTTAGTATTCTATGCACAGTACATAAGAGTTTGGGATTCTAGTGGTTATGATTTAATCTTTGAGCAGGTGACTCTGTTATCTCCTTCAATTCTTAAATCTGAGGGGGTTCCTGTATATCCCACCGTCCAGCATCCAGGGGAATTTGTCCTTACCTTTCCAAGGGCATACCATTGTGGCTTCAACTGCGGCTTCAACTGTGCACAGTCTGTGAATGTGGCTCCTGCTGATTGGTTTGTGCATGGCCAGGATGCTGCTGAGCTTTACAGTTTGCAGTGCCATAAGACAACATTGTCTCATGACAAGTTGTTATTTGGGTCAGCTCAGGAAGCTGTACTAGCCCTTGCAGAGCTAACTCTCCATGGAAAAGAAAATCTAAAATATTCAAAATGGAGAAGTGTTTGTGGGAAAGATGGAGTTCTTACCAATGCAGTTAAGGTAATGATTCTTGCATGCTTTCTCCTCCTTGATCTTAACCCCTTTCACGTATTTGAAAGCTCCATAACATTTTGGATGGCATTTATTACTTTAGTTATCATGCAGACATCTATTTTCTTTTTCTTTTCTTTTTTTAAATTCTTTTCTGTTACCCTTTTTTTGACAGACAAGGATAAAGATGGAAAAAGAAAGGCTTGACTGTCTTCCTACTCATTTAAAGATGCTGAAGATGGACAGTGACTTTGATTTGTCTGAGGAAAAAGAATGCTTCTCTTGCTTCTATGACTTGCATCTTTCTGCTGTAGGTTGCAGTTGCTCTCCTGGCAGATATTTTTGTCTTAAGCACTCAAATTTGCTTTGCTCATGTGAAAAGGACAAAATATATGTTCTACTTTGTTTTACTATGGATGAGCTAAGTACATTGGTCAAAGCATTAGAAGGATGAGCTAAGTGTGGGAAAATAGAAACACCAGAATGGTTTCTGCTAATGCTGCATATGATAGCATGTGTAGACAAGATGTAGAGAGCGCCATGTGCAAAACGAAGAGTCATGAAGGAAAAATCTCAACTTCTTGTGCAGGAACTAATGAGAAGTCAAATTCAAGTATACCTAGCAGTCCTTCCGGCAACGTCTCTTCACAGTTAGGCCACTCAGAGTCGTGTGCACCTATAGATTTTCCTAAGGACAATATGATCAACGAAATGATGACCGCGGACAACAAAGTTAAGCAGCAGCGAGGTTCTTTGGATTTGAACATTGCTGTTGTTTCTGGTGAACCTGGAAGTAGTTTGCTACACATTGCTGATGGCCATCATAATAAGTGTGTTCAATGTGTGGATAAAGTCTGCTGTGCAGAGGCCAGAAAGGAAGGAGACAACATGGAACTTGATGCTGGTGGTATGCAATCGGACAACAAAGGTAAGCAGCAGCGAGGTTCTTTGGATTTGAACATTGCTGTTGTTTCTGGTGAACCTGAAAGTAGTTTGCTACACATTGCTGATGGCCATCATAATAAGTGTGTTCAATGTGTGGATAAAGTCTGCTGTGCAGAGGCCAGAAAGGAAGGAGACAACATGGAACTTGGTGCTGGTGGTATCCAATAGGCCTCCAATACTGTCTTGGAGAAAGATTTTTCGTCATCTTCAAGGGATGTTCGAAATTCTTGTACACTTGATGGTTGTCAATTGTTTGGGAAAATGCATTCAGGTTCAGGAGAGCAACTCAACAATGAAATTAAAAGGGAAGTTGTAACCTCCTCCAATACAAGTATATCTTTGACAAACCAAAACTTTGGTTTTTCTGTTGAGTCTGTACGTTTGGGCTCTGTTTCGAATGCAATGCTGTGGTGCAGTAAGCAAGCAATATATCCAAAAGGTATGCTGCAGTAAGATCTTTTCTGGATTTAGATTATACCTTCAATTGTTTTTTGTGGGATTTTAAATTTTCTTTTTATTGTGGCAAAATTATGAAGTATTCAAAAGTCGTGTTAAGTTCTTTAGCATTTTTGATCCAAGAAGCACTTGTAACTATGTTTGTGAAGTCATCGATGGAACATTTATTGGGCCTATTTTCAAGGTATCATTCCTGGCCCCTTGTTTCTGTTTTAAGTTTAAAATCATATTGGCAAGCTTCTGTATCTAGATATATATTATTTCTGGTTTATAGCCAAAAATTTTGTTGGTTTTAATAGTCATGAAATCAATTATCTTCCAGCTCAATTGCATTTTTTGAGTTCATTTTTGTGCAATGGTTTTCTTATTAGAAAATGGAAGTTGGCCATTCAACACATAAAGGCAGTCTTGTGGTCATAACTGGTCTTAAGTCAAATTGAGGATCATGTCTGCTTAATTGACAGCAGAAATTTATAATCATCTTTGTCCTAGAAAGAAAGTGATAATTTCTTTTACAGCTTTAAAACTCATTAATGGTACTAGAAAATACCAATTACTTACTAAACTCGTTTTTAATTTTATGATTCAGAGTTTGTATTTATTTGCATGGACACATTTTACACAAAAGGCAGCTTGGTGGTATAAATCTCCCAGTATAAAAATGTTTCATGATTGAAGTATATTTCTTTCTCATTCAGTAAAATATATTTCAGGTTTACATGGAAGAATATCCAAGTTACGCTTTCACAGACACATCAGCAGATAAGTGCTGGGAAAAAGTTAGTGAGAGTCTAAATGATGAAATCAAGAGGCAAAGGAGTCTAGGTGGACAAGAACTTGGAACTCCTCCATGAAATGTTTGGATTCCTTTCCCCACCCATTATTCAGGTAATGCAAACTTATTAATCTTTGAGATATTCACTGCCTTGTTTAGCTAAAACTAATGCCAGTGGTGTTTATCTTTTCTAATGTAGAATTATTATGTTCTAACTTGTGATGTTTTAATCCATTGTGACAAACTTTTTAAGGCCATTGAAGTCAAGTCTCATCAATGCAGAGTACTAAAACCAAAAAGTGCTCTCTGAATCCTTAGGCATTTGATGAGTATATTTACTTCTCTAGGTGATGTCAAATTTAAAAAGGAAGAAGCAAGATAACATAGTAAATAATTTATCATTCGTTTGAAGAAATGAAATTGGTGCTACATGGATTTTTGAATATCCTGATGAGTTAAGTGCATTGCATTTATTCAGCTCTGATGCACATTCAGTGGAGAATGGCATTTGTGACGCTGATCGATAGTTGTGCATAAAAACAAGAATAAGATCTCAATTTTATTTCACTCCGATGAATATATATGTATATTTTTTTTGATAGTTTGGATGGTTATGTTTCAATTCAGAGGCCAAATCAGGATAGATCTGAAGGTGGAAGCAATTTTTGATACTATGACACTGATCCATTGTTTGTGCTAATGTCATTGACCCATTTAAACTTTCCTTAAGAATTTATATTTGCTTAGTTTTACATCTTTCATGCTTAGTGATCTACATCCTTTTTTTTATTCTTTAAAACTTTTGTAATATGAATTTTGAAAATAGATATTAAAAAATAAATAAATTTATGAATATAACTTTTGAGAACATTTCGAAATTATTCTTCAATTTTAGTTTTAAAAACTAAAAAAATCAGTTATTGTTTTGAGAGTAATTTTTACAAAACAATATTTTCAAGCGCACACACTCATTTTGGCTTATGCGGTTGTCTCCTTAATCCACATATACTACAACAATTTTATCCAGCAACAACTTATCCACCTTCATGTGAAAACTCACTATAAATATAGAGTTAAACATCATATATATGCTCTCTACAATTGTAATTCTTATTCGTTATTATTATGCGCACTCACTCCTTTTCGCTTTTGCTGCTGTCTCCTCTGTACTCCACATATCCAACAGCAACTTTAAGAGGTAAACAATATAACTTCAGCATTTGCACTACCAACAAGATTTATGAAGAAATCGACGAGCCTATTTCTCATATGAATTTCTTGAACCTTATGAAGGAAATGCTAGCATTTTCCAATGAACCTAATCACAATAAATTCTAATTAATTACAATCAATCCTAATTAATAAGAAATAAAAAATGGAAAAATATTTGAATTTAAATTTTGATTTTCTACAAATATATATATATATATATATATATATATATGAAATTTGACACCAAATCCCAACCGTTGATTTTCGCCAATCAACGGTTATCATTTATTGGGAGTTACACTTATTAATTAATCATTAATTGCCAATAAATGATAACCGTTGATTTGTGGAAATCAACGGTTAGGATTTGTAAAAGAGGTTTTATAATTGGCCCAAGCCTGTCTCATTTTATAAGTGGGCTGGGCCAGACCAGGCCAAAAGTAGGTCGGGCCAGAGGCCCCTAACGGGTAGCCTGGCCCATTTACATCCCTATATATATGTATGTGTCCATGCAATTGAATTTATACCGTTGTGTGAACATCATAAGTGGCACATAATCTTTGCACATTCAAATACATTCATTCCTTGTGAGATCACTCTTTCTCCAATATTGTTAGCATCCTTACCGTTGCAGCTTTCAAACAGACTTCATGGTCTGTTTTTCTTTTTTCTTTCTTTTTAGCAGAGTCACATTTGTATTGTATGGATTCCAAGATTTTATCTTTGTGAATGCGTAGTTTGGAATTTTCACGTAATAGTTTTGTCTCTTTCTTTTATTAAAAAAACAAGTCTTTCTTGTTTGGGTGGAATTTCTGGTTTTTGATTTTTTGTTTGTTTAAACTTGTACTTAAAAATTAGGTAGATTTTCTTTTTCCTTTCTTTTTAGCAGAGTCACATTTGTATTGTATGGATTCCAAGATTTTATCTTTGTGAATGTGTAGTTTGGAATTTTCACGTAATAGATTTGTCGGGGTTATTGAATTATATGGGGAATTTCAAGAATCTTATGGTTTGTCTCTTCCTTTTATTAAAAAAACAAGTCTTTCTTGTTTTGGTGGAATTTGTGGTTTTTGGTTTTTTTATTTTTTTTTAAACTTGTACTTAAAAATTATGTAGTTTTTCTTTTTCCTTTCTTTTTAGCAGAGTCACATTTGTATGGTATGGATTCCAAGATTTTATCTTTGTGAATGTGTAGTTTGGAATTTTCACGTAATAGTTTTGTCGGGGTTATTGAATTATATGGGGAATTTCAAGAATCTTACGGTTTGTCTCTTTCTTTTATTAAAAAAAAACAAGTCTTTCTTTTTTTGGTGGAATTTCAGGTTTTTGGTTTTTTTTTTTTTTTTAAAAAAAAACTTGTACTTAAAAATTAGGTAGTTTTTCTTTTTCCTTTCTTTTTAGCAGAGTCACATTTGTATTGTATGGATTCCAAGATTTTATCTTTGTGAATGTGTAGTTTGGAATTTTCACGTAATAGTTTTGTCGGGGTTATTGAATTATATGGGGAATTTCAAGAATCTTACGGTTTGTCTCTTTCTTTTATTAAAAAAACAAGTCTTTCTTGTTTTTTTTTTAAACTTTTACTTAAAAATTAGGTAGATTTTCATTTTCCTTTGGAATTTTCCTTTTTTGTCGGGGTTACGGGGGAATTTAATTTATACGGTTTGTCTCTTTCTTTTATTAAAAAAAAAACAAGTCTTTCTTGTTTTGGTGGAATTTCTGGTTTTTGGTTTTTTTTTTTTTTTTTTTTAAAAAAACTTCTACTTAAAAATTAGGTAGTTTTTCTTTTTCCTTTCTTTTTAGCAGAGTCATATTTGTATTGTATGGATTCCAAGATTTTATCTTTGTGAATGTGTAGTTTGGAATTTTCTCGTAATAGTTTTGTCGGGGTTATTGAATTATATGGGGAATTTCAAGAATCTTACGGTTTGTCTCTTTCTTTTATTAAAAAAAAAACAAGTCTTTCTTGTTTTGGTGGAATTTCTGGTTTTTGGTTTTTTTTTTTTTTTTTTTTTTTTTAAAAAAAAACTTGTACTTAAAAATTAGGTAGTTTTTCTTTTTCCTTTCTTTTTAGCAGAGTCACATTTGTATTGTATGGATTCCAAGATTTTATCTTTGTGAATGTGTAGTTTGGAATTTTCACGTAATAGTTTTGTCGGGGTTATTGAATTATATGGGGAATTTCAAGAATCTTACGGTTTGTCTCTTTCTACTTGTTTTTTTTTAAACTTGTACTTAAAAATTAGGTAGATTTTCATTTTCCTTTCTTTTTAGCAGAGTCATATTTGTATTGTATGGATTCCAAGATTTTATCTTTGTGAATGTGTAGTTTGGAATTTTCACGTAATAGTTTTGTCGGGGTTATTGAATTATATGGGGAATTTCAAGAATCTTACGGTTTGTCTCTTTCTTTATTAAAAAAACAAGTCTTTCTTGTTTTTGGGTTTTTTTTTTTTTTTTTAAACTTGTACTTAAAAATTAGGTAGATTTTCTTTTTCCTTTCTTTTTAGACAAGAAAAAATAGCTAAGCATGACTTAGCTATGACTCACCAACCTGATCACAATCATAAGAATAAACCTAATCACAATCATAAGAATGACTCAGCTATGACTCACCGAATCTAATCACAATTAATTCTAATTAATTACAATCAATCCTAATTAATAAGAAATAAAAAATGGAAAAATATTTGATATATATATATATATATATATATATTTGAATTTTGACACCAAATCCCAACCGTTGATTTTCGCCAATCAACGGTTATCATTTATTGGGAGTTACACTTATTAATTAATCATTAATTGCCAATAAATGATAATGTTGATTTGCGGAAATTAACGGTTAGGATTTGTAAAAGAGGTTTTATAATTGGCCCAAGCCTGTCTCATTTTGTAAGTGGGCTGGGCCAGACCAGGCCAAAAGTAGGCCGGGCCAGAGGCCCCTGATGGGTAGCCTGACCCATTTACACCCCTATATATATGTATGTGTCCATGCAATTGAATTTATACCGTTGTGTGAACATCATAAGTGGCACATAATCTTTGCACATTCAAATACATTCATTCCTTGTGAGATCACTCTTTCTCCAATATTGTTAGCATCCTTACCGTTACAGCTTTCAAACAGACTCCATGGTCTGTTTTTCTTTTTTCTTTCTTTTTAGCAGAGTCACATTTGTATTGTATGATTCCAAGATTTTATCTTTGTGAATGTGTAGTTTGGAATTTTCACGTAATAGTTTTGTCTCTTTCTTTTATAAAAAAAACAAGTCTTTCTTGATTTGGTGGAATTTCTGGTTTTTGGTTTTTTTTTTTTGTTTAAACTTGTACTTAAAGATTAGGTAGATTTTCTTTTTCCTTTCTTTTTAGCAGAGTCACATTTGTATTGTATGGATTCCAAGATTTTATCTTTGTGAATGTGTAGTTTGGAATTTTCACATAATAGATTTGTCGGGGTTATTGAATTATATGGGGAATTTCAAGAATCTTATGGTTTGTCTCTTCCTTTTATTAAAAAAAACAAGTCTTTCTTGTTTTGGTGGAATTTGTGGTTTTTGGTTTTTTTATTTTTTTTAAAACTTGTACTTAAAAATTATGTAGTTTTTCTTTTTCCTTTCTTTTTAGCAGAGTCACATTTGTATGGTATGGATTCCAAGATTTTATCTTTGTGAATGTGTAGTTTGGAATTTTCACGTAATAGTTTTGTCGGGGTTATTGAATTATATGGGGAATTTCAAGAATCTTACGGTTTTTATTAAAAAAAAAAACAAGTCTTTCTTGTTTTGGTGGAATTTCTGGTTTTTGGTTTTTTTTTTTTCCTTAAAAAACTTGTACTTAAAAATTAGGTAGTTTTTCTTTTTCCTTTCTTTTTAGCATAGTCACATTTGTATTATATGGATTTCAAGATTTTATCTTTGTGAATGTGTAGTTTGGAATTTTCACGTAATAGTTTTGTGTTATTGAATTATATGGGGAATGTCAAGAATCTTACGGTTTGTCTCTTTCTTTTATTAAAAAAAACAAGTCTTTCTTATTTTGGTGGAATTTCTGGTTTTTGGTTTTTTTTTTAAGCTTGTACTAAAAAATCAGGTTTATTGTGAATTCTGAATTACGATAAATAATGCATGAACGATCCGCGGGTAAGGAAAAGGGTTTCAGGAGTTAGATCTTTCTACTTTTCTTTTTTATATATTTAAAAACTAAGGACATCGAATTAGGAAGAAGTGATTGTTTCTGCAACACGTTTCATTTTATATATTTACAAAGCATCAAATTTTCTAAAATGAACGGAAGCTTGGATGTTCATTATCGTAAGTATCATGATACATAAATGAACATACGAATGTGGAAATATCAGAATTTGTGTTGGGACTCTAATTTTGGTGATAGTGATAATATTTTAACATTTTATATTGAACCTGAGTGCTTTTCAAAACTGGGATGGTTTGAATGATTTAGTCTGGTTTTGAGCCATTGCATTATTCAAAAGATTCAGTGAATTCCCTCAATCTCATAGTTGAATGTTGCAACCATATCAATTTTGTATCTCTTAACACTTCCCTTAATCTTGTAGTTGAATGTTGCAACCATATCAATTTATGCACTCTTTGATGTTTGAATGTTTATTTACAGAGTAAGAATTCTCAAAATAAGAGTAAAAGTTGCTGGAAAGATACATCTTACAGAGATAGCAGTATGAGCCAGTTCAATTCCAATGAACATGTTCCTCGGGGTGTCCACTCTTCTGGACCAGCATGGTGTGAAATTTGCGAGGTTATGTTGAATAGTCACAAAATTATGGAAGTGCATAAGAATGGAAAGAGACATCGAGGATTGTTGAAACTACACGAGGAATCTAAGAGAATCTTTTTTTCAAATGGACAACAGATGCCAAATTCTCAAATGAATTCTGTTGTTCAACCTAAGCCGGTTCTTAAATCTGAGAAACTTGGATGCCTGGTAGAAAATGTGAGTTCTGAAGCTACTGCTGCCAAGCACAAGAGTTACCTAGGGAAAGATATTGGGAAAACCAGTGATAACTTTGGTGCACAAGGTCATGGTTTCAAGCGTAAGAGTGAAGGAGCCACAGGAGGAAAATACATGAAGACAAATAATGGGATAAGAAAACCAATGTATTCATCAAAACCTGCTGCTGAAGCTCTGTCAAGTTATGTAGAATCTATTGTCCAAGTACCTGCTAGAGTTATGGATAAATTTGGTGCACAAGGACATGGTTTCAAGCGTAAGAGTGAAGGAGGTGAAGGAGCCACAGGAGGAAAATACATGAAGACAAATAATGGGATAAGAAAACCAATGTATTCATCAAAACCTGCTGCTGAAGCTCTGGCAAGTTATGTAGAATCTGTTATCCAAGTACCTGCTAGAGTTAGGGACAAATACTTGAAAATAAATACTTTGATAAGAAAACCAATGGATTCATCAAACCTTGGTGTCAATGCTCTGTCAAATCATGCTGGACCTATAGTTCAAGTCCCCGCAGTAGCACCACCATCAGGGGCTGTGGCTTCTCAGATAAAGGCGCCAACACCTGTAGTAGGATCAAGTTTCGAGCTACAGATTCAACATGTCTCAGCCTCAGAGACACAAGTGTCAGAATGCAAAAATCATCATCAGATTCAAAATCCCACTTTGGAAACAAATGTACAGCCACAATCAATCTTTGTGGAGTTGAATGCCCCTGCAATTTCTAATATTAGGACTCAAACTGAAGATGTGAGTTCTAATATTAATCAAATAGCAATAGCACCACCAAAAGAGCCAATGGCATCTCCGGTATTGGCATCAGAACCAGTAGTGGGATCAAGTTTTGAATCACATACTGAAACAGAACCCCACGGATCAGAAGCCATAGCACATTATGAGAGCCAAAATCCTACTGACAAATCAAATAATCAACTGCTATCATCTGCCTGGATGGAGTATGGCCCTTCAGCTTCTGCTATTAACACCCAAACTATAAATAATCAACTGCTATCAGTAGTGGAATCAAGTTTTGAATCACATACTGAAACAGAACCCCACGGATCAGAAGCCATAACACATTATGAGAGCCAAAATCCTACTGACAACTCAAATAATCAACTGCTATCATCTTCCTGGATGGAGTATGGCCCTTCAGCTTCTGCTATTAACACCCCAACTACAGATGGAAGTTCTAAAGCTGAAGAAACTCAATTGTCTCAGGTATTTCACATCATTTGCTAATTTTCAATGTAACTATCAAAGAATACAGTGGTAGTTTCTCAAGAGATCTAGTTACTAATTTGATTATAATCTTATTCAGTATTACTGTGATAGGCATGAATCTGCTTAACCTATCCTTTTTGGCTAATTTAGATTTTTCAATTGAATGAACCAACTATTCTACTAGTGGTTGGTCTAACTTCAAAGAATAATTGTTGATTGAATGAAACTGTTTTGTTTATTGGCATGTCTTGTCTTCCTTAAATGAGACAAACATGATAAAAATTTGAAATGAGAAAAAGAAAGAATTTGAAATGTTTTGATTTTGGCCATGTCTTTTTGTCAACAATACATAACTCAAAAGCTTATGATTAGCAGCTTTTGGAGTTGTACATCTGCTTTTATGATCCATTGCAGTAAAACTCTTTACACGTTGCAGGAATCTGTTTCTCCTACTTGTGGCGATGAGGGCTTTCCAGAGTTGTTGGATTTTTGTGAAACGTGTCAGGTTTATGCTGTTCATAGGTACTTACTATTTACTCTTTCTATCTATTTGCTTTGATGAACTTGTAGCAAGTTTTTATCATCACACTTGACTGAAGATGCTCCTACTTCTAATGCCTTCTGGACATTCTTTATTTTTCCATTATAAGTATTAAAGGTGGGAGAATTATAGTTGATGATTCCAAAGAATATGAAATGTTACTGAAGATCATTGCCAATTCTGGTCAAATGATCAGGAACAATTAGGTTTTTAGGATTCCAATTATTTCCTTATATAGTTAGGCTTTTCGTGTTCTGTAATTTGACAGATCCTAATATGATTTTTTAGGTACCAAATTTGGGTCTTAAAATCATGGGTTAGGAAGCCAATGCTTGTATATATTGTAGCTCCCTATTGCATTGGAAATTAGAGAATTCCATCGTCTCATCCGTTATATCCTTATTTCTTTTTCAAGCAAAAATATGATTTTAGATTATGGTAAAAGTTCTTAAAAAATATGATGTAGAAGGTTTTCATCATCATATTACCCGCAGATGCCCCTATTTTTTATTTCCACGTGGACATTCTTTTAAATTTCTATTGGTATTGACTGTGCTTATTAATACCTCGAACCTTTTCTTCTGAGTTGATGCACAATACAATTTGTATTAATACCATGAACTTCCTTTTTGGCATCAGAAACGTAGAGTTTCTATTGAATTTGGTTCACAGCATCTTCTAAACCAGAAGATTATGCATTTTATAAGATTTGTAGTTTCACATTCTTGATGCATATTGGCCTTATTCTCCTCAACTTACTCTTTTCAGGTATTGTTTAGAATCTTTAGATGGGCCTGTGGATTATACTGGTGAAGTCACTTGGTTCTGTGAGAATTGTAATGCAAAGGTAGTAGACTCATCTTCTCATGATCAAAGTAAAGCCAGAATAGAGGTAACAAATTGCATGAAGAAAGTAAGGAAAAACAAACAACACAAAGCTGATTCTAGTGAGGGCCATGTGACTATTACTGAACCACAGCCTATTGCTGATCCAGTGTGGAGGTAAGAAATTTGTTTTTGCTACCTTCATTTGGAGTTGGTGATATTTCTAGCTTCTGTGGTGAATCATTGTCTAAAGTTGAATTTTATGGCTAATAGGGGAAGCTTGTACTTCTGCGGTCAAAGTACTGATATTTTCAATGGACTTCTGGCCCATTTGTCCAATTTAGCATGCCCCCAAGTCCAAGAGGAAGCAAGACTTCTCCCTGAGGTGCTTCGTGTGGACGTGCTTGAAAGATCTGAAGTATGGCCAAAGTATTTCAAGGAAAGTGGACCAAATGAGGAGAGCATTGCTCTTTATTTCTTTCCTGAGAATGAAAGGTGATTTTTCTCATAAATTAACATATTCTTAATTAGAGCTGTTTGGATATAATTTTTTTCTACAAGAAGCTCCTTTTTCTCAAAATAAAAGTATTTTTAACTTTAAGTGTGCATTCAGCATACAACTTTGGAAAAAGAAAAGTCAGAAAAAAGCTAAACTGGTGTTTTTCTCAAAAAAAAAAAAAAAAACAATATTCCTGGTGTCTAAAAAAGGGCCAAAATAGCCTACCAAAAAAAAGCTATTCAAACCGCCCTTACTCTGCTCTCTCTCTTTAATTTAATATTGAACATTACATGCTTCTACAGCAATGAGAGGGCCTTTGACGAGCTGGTTGATGAGATTATTTACCATGACCTTATCATAAAAGCTGTGGTTAAAAATGGAGAGCTTTTAGTTTTTCCTTCTACAGTGCTCCCAATGAAACAATGGAGTGAGTTACATTTATTCTACTTCTTCAGTGCCACATTTAAATTTCACTGTTTGTAAAATAAAATTGTGTCTTAATTTTTGATTTACATGTTGTGCAGGATTTCAAGAAAAGAATTACTTGTGGGGACTCTTCAGAGAAAAGCAAACTTCTCCCTAGTCTAATACTTGTCATAACCATAGTTCCTCTAATACTTTTTAGGCCTAGTGGTGTGGTTCTGTTTCCAATGCACGGAACTCCTCTTTCCTCTTGTTTCCCTAGAATTCATTAATGTGTATCTTTTACTTAACGTTTTTTGAGAAAATATGGTAGCATGTTGAGAATTTTGGACTAGAGAGGATATGATCGATGGCGATGACAAGACAATGCCTAAATATGTGTTTTTTTTTTAATGATTTTACATTTTTACATTTTGTTTTGAGTTGATGTATTTTTATTGATGATTACAAATATATCACTTTATTTTAGAGCCATCAAAACGGGCCACCCTGACCCGTTCCGTTAGGCCCTAACCCGCACGGGTCAGGACCAAAAAGCCTGCATATTAAACAGCCCGCACGAGCCAGAAAAGAGATGGTGCTGAATGAACTATTGAACTAAAGCTCGCCCTTGAATAATTTATACGAATGAAAGAAATGGGAAAATAGAGAAAAGTCAATTGAAGTCAAGGCCAATTTAGAGTTGTAGTCTTTGCTACTTTAGTCACTTGGTGGACTGGTCAGCATCATACAGCCGTGTAAAACCCGTTTTCTTAAACTCTTTCTTTTTTTATAACTTTTTAATTTTTTTATTTAAAAGTTATTTTAATTTTAATAATTCCCAACTTTGTCTATTAATTTAAATATAAGGAGGGATATTCTTATTACCAAAATGTTCTACTACCAACTTACTACCTATCTAATCACCATTGTATCAACATTTTCTCTTTTTTTCAAATTTTTTTTAACATTCTTTCTCTTTGATTCAATGGTGATTAGATAGGTAGTAAGTTAGTAGTAAAAAAATTTGGTAGTAAGAATATCCTCCCTCTTTAAATATATATATATGGGGGTACAATTTCTCAAGCTGCGAGATAACTTTATCTCCGGTTACTAAATCATAATCGTACAAAGATGAATCAATGGTTATAAATGAAGAGAGAGAAAAAAGAAATCATAACCATTCAAAGGTGAATCAATAATTATAAGGAAATAAATAATTAAAACGACGTAGTTTTGGGATGACTGGAGATAAACTTATCTCAAGTAGCTTGAGAAATATTTTTCCCTATATATATTGAGAGACTGAATTATTTGACCTTCGTGTCAAATTAAAAATCTTGATACCAAATCTTAATAGTTGATTCATGCCGGTCCGATAACTATAATTTATTAGGATTAATAATTAATTGATAATTGTGACCCAATAAATTATAACAATTAATTTCACGAAAATAAAAGATTAAGATTTGATGTCAAATTTTTTAATTTGACGTTGGTGTCAAAAAATCCTGCCCATATATTCACATTCAGGGGAAGGATACGTTTATAAATTTTGCAAATTACACTATGTACTTTCGAGAGAAGATAATGTTCTCCCGGAAGTACATAATGTAGTTTGTAAGAGTTTATAAATAAAAAAATTTATAAATATAACCAACCCTCCCAAAATATTTATAGTGTAGACTTATTTAAAAGATTTGATCTACTCTTTACCCAAAAAATAAAATAAAATTTGATCTACTAATCTTTTAGAGTATTGAATTATTTAAAAAGTAAGCTTATTTATCTTAAGTTTTAATATAAAAAAGATCATCAAATACAGATTAAGTTGTTAAGAAGATTGTTACCCAAAAAAAAAAAAAAAAAGTTGTTAAGAAGATTAGACCAAATCAAAAGAAAAAAAAGGAAATAAGAAAAAACTTATAACGTCCAATAATTAGTCAAACTTAAATTTAAAATTACAAAATTAAACCAATCTATGTTTAAAAAGACTTAATCTAACCTAAACCATTTCAAGAAAAGAATTACTTGTGGGGACTCTTCAGAGAAAAGCAAACTTCTCCCTAGTCTAATACTTGTCATAACCATAGTTCCTCTAATACTTTTTAGGCCTAGTGGTGTGGTTCTGTTTCCAATGCACGGAACTCCTCTTTCCTCTTATTTCCCTAGAATTCATTAATGTGTATCTTTTACTTAACGTTTTTTGAGAAAATATGGTAGCATGTTGAGAATTTTGGACTAGAGAGGATATGATCGATGGCGATGACAAGACAATGCCTAAATATGTGTTTTTTTTTAATGATTTTACATTTTTACATTTTGTTTTGAGTTGATATATTTTTATTGATGATTACAAATATATCACTTTATTTTAGAGCCATCAAAACGGGCCACCCTGGCCCGTTCCGTTAGGCCCTAACCCGCACGGGCCAGGACCAAAAAGCCCGCATATTAAACAGTCCACACGGGCCAGAAAATCATATAACCCCACGGGTTAGGGCCAGCCCGCGGGCCAAAAATCAATTTTAAAAAAATCTATTATTGAATTTAAAATCCACTTAATCCAGTATAAAAATAAATAAGAAAAAAGTTATAAATTTCACGTGTTAACGAATGACAAATCACAATTAGTGAAAATGAAATTTTCCCTATTATATTTGTTATATATCAAATGTAATTTTGTTATATTAATATACAACAATTTGTAAAAATATATCTTAACAAATTAAAGAAACACAAATTCTAACGAATTTTTTTAAAATATGAGTTTTTTTAGGGAAAACTTCATTTTCACCCATCGTGGTTTTGTGATTTATCATTTGACCCCCTGTGACTTTAAACTTATCAGTTAGACCCATTGTGTTTAGATATTTTGTCATTCAACCCCCTGTGGTTTCAAATTTTCACTTAGACCCCTTGTGGTTACAAAAAATTCCACTTTGACACCTTGTGGTTTAAAAAATAAATATTTTAAAATAAATGTTCCTTTTTTTTAATATCGTCTCCTAATGTATTTAGGTTTTAAAAAATAAATTTTCTTTTTAAATTCACTTGTTTTTATCAAGAAAATAAATTCAAATCAAGTATTACTTTATTTTATCTAATTTTTACCCGATATCGTTATAAAATTATCTAAAGAATGTAAATATCTTATTTTGATAATATATATTTAATTTATCTTAAATAATTTTTTTTATTTCAAATATATTTTAAAAAAATCAATATAATTTAAAAATTAATTTCAGAATAAATAACTTGAAATATTTTTTAAACCATAAATGCATTCATTATGTGAGGATATAAAATAAAAAAAGAGAAAATTTATTTTAAAAATTTATTTTTTTAAATATTTATTTTTGTAACCACAAGGTGTCAAAGTGAAATTTCTTGTAACCACAAGGGGTCTAAGTGAAAATTTGAAACCACAGGGGTTGAATGACAAAATATCTCTAATTGATAAGTTTAAAACCATAGAGGGTCAAATGACAAAATGAAGTTTTCCCTTTTTTTATTATCATTTAATTTATTTGATTTGAAAACTAATTTATTTGCTTTGAAAACTAATTTATTTTAATCTAAAATATATAAATTTAATTTTATAAAATTATATAAAATATAAATTTAAACTCATCAAGTATAATAAATACAAAGTTAAATAAAATCATCAAAATGCATCAAATTATAAATTTATTGGGAAATATATTAATCATTTTAAATGACACAATTTTGTGTTATTTTTAATGAAATTATGTCATTTTGGTGTGTTTTTAGTATTTTTTACATTTTCTCTTTTCTATAAATTTAGGAAGAAAAAGAAAGTGGAGGAAAGAGAATGTGAAAATATATAAATAACGTAATTTCATTAAAAAGGACAATTTTTTTTAAGTCATTTAAAATAACAAACACTTTTTTCAAATTTTTTAATTTTAAAAATGTTTATAAAATATGAATTATTATATATATAATACTTAAATTTAAATTTTCTCTTCATTGTAATTTTTATTATTCTGATTTTATATTTTCTAGTTATAAAGTGAACCAAATTTATATAAAAGTACATAATAAGTCCATCAGAATAGACATGCAATTTCGTTTTTATATAAATCTTGTTTAAATTTTAACTATAAAATATAAAATCAAAATAACATGTTTATGGATTTTAAATATTGAAATAAATTCCTGAATTATAATTATCTTTAAAATATATTTTGATATTTTTTTTAAACTTTCTTTTATTATGTTTTGATTAATTTGAACTTATATTTGATACATTTTTATAAAATTTAATTTATATAGTTTAGAATTTTTTTTGTTAAAATATAATAATACAAGTTATTGCATACTAAATTTTACATTTGGTATATAATAAGGAAATAATGTTTCTATGGCAACTGGAGATAAAATTATCTCCTAAATGTCAAAATCGTCATTTTGGGATTACACTAAATAATTTTATCTTCTATTTTGGGAGAAAAACTTTTCTCATATAATAAATATAAGGAAAAAGTTCACCACCCCCTCTAATTTATTCTTTTACCTTTAGTAAAAGTTCCTCAAACAAGAATATAATCAAAATTTATTAACTGGTGTCCAATATAATGATCTGGGTGGTTTGTTTGAAAGAAGCTATCCACACTCCACAGTGAAAAATATAACAACAATATTCGGGTAAAGAATTAGGGAAGTACAGATTCAAAATTTGCTTTTCCAAATACTTTTCTCACCTAAAAGCCATGATGCATTATTTCATTATACAATAATCATGAAAAAGCATCATGGGTGGAAAACTACCTAAATAGATAGATTAGGTACAACATTGAACCAGTAAATATCAAATCAAACAACATACAAATAGTGAGGGGAAAAAGAACAACACGATTTACATTCATGTGCAACAGTGTGTTTCTTGCAAACTGAACTATGTCACAACACAGTATGCAGGTAGGTTCACAATTTTGAATACCCAAAAGTTGTATGTTCTGAAAATTGTTCCCCCTCATAACAGGAAAGAAATGCAACGATTTCGCTCATCAAATCGAAAACGAAAATGATGAAATTCAGAGAAGGAAAATAAGGTGCAGAGAATCGAAAATGTTGAGAAAAAGAGAGAGAAGATACCGTGACCAAAGAATTGGGATGTTGTGTTTTTGCCACAATCACGCTGAAGAAGAAGAAATTGGAACTGCAATGGTGCTCGTGAAGAAGAATACCAGAGAAATTAGGGGTTTAGGTTTTAGGAAAAAAAGCATTGGGCTGACCCGTAGGGTTGTTGGGTTAACCCAAGAGAGATGAGGGTCACTTGGGGCTAGGATCAAAAATAACCCTCTCATATGTGGGCTGGAAAAAAAAGGGCAAAAAATTGGGGCTGTAGGACCCAACCCGCGGGTTGGGGGCTGCTTGGACAGCTCTACTTTATTTTATTTTTATCATTTTTTATAAAAAAAGAAATAGACAAATAATTGATCTCTATTTAATAAATATGAGTCTTTGAGTGGTAAGTTTCATCGTCTTTTAAAAAATATTAAATGTTACTATAAAAGTGCAATTTGATCTTTTGTCCATAGCTTTAGCTGTCTTTGTCGCTAAAGTTATTGATTATTGAAACATAGGGGTTTTGATTTCATAGTTTTTGGATGCTTTGGTTAAATTTCAATACATCATAAGGATATTTGTATTTGTGGGAAGATTCAGAATTTAACTTTTAGTCTGCGTTCTTGTTAAGAACGTTGAATGTGTATAAGAATGTATACTAATGAGTTGGAATTGTGCAGTAAATAGACTCGTGTCTCTATCTTTAGTATATAAAAGTTTAGATTAGGGAACATTTAATTAATATTTTAAAATATTGATAATACCAACTTTTACATTTTTTTCCTTGTTTTGAAACATTATAATAATAAAGGAAAAAATACGTGTCCTTTTAAAAGACACACACTTATATCCTTTTAAGAGAGATAGAGAAACAAATTATGGAGGAGAGAGTGGAAGGAAAAGTTTATAATTTAAAATTAAAAAAAAACATACATTCATCTAAAAAAATGGTCCTTTCAAATGATAGACATTTTTCCAATAATAAAACATATGAATGTAAAAAAAAATAACTAAAATGCCAGAGTGTGCACCCTTCTTTCTCTTTATTTTTGTTGTCCATTGACAACAAAGACTCAAGTTCGCTTCAGGCATAACCACGGTAAAATCCAATATAAAACATCATATATATATGGGGTTTAGCGGATGTACAGTAACTGCACCTAAGGATTGGTGCAGTCATATAAAACTACGTCGTTTTATAGTGTGGAAGCATTAAAATCGGGAAATCATAACCATACAAAGAAAACCTGTCTTCTACTATGCATAAGGAAACTCGTCTTACGCCCTACACACAAAGAAACCTATCTTGTATGGCACACGAGTAATATGCATATGAATGCATCATATCATAAATTAATTTCCAAAACATACCATGTATATAAATCATCCTCTTTAAGAGTTTGGTGGAACAAAAAGAGGATTAATTCCAAGGAACGAAAGCTTACATCTTCGGTAGACTTCCTCTTTTTTGCTTTTCTCTTCTTCAATGTACACAATCACCAACTTCAACACAAAAGTGACCAATAACATATGTGCAATGTGATCAATATACATCGCACACATGAAAACATTAAGTCAAATAGCTAGGAACTCATTAGAACTACTCAATATCAACTTACCTCTATGTAAGTTTCAAGGAAATTAGGTTTTTAACCTAAAGTTCGTTCCAATTATCTCTCTTCAACCATTGGTTCACTTTGCTCAAAACTGCATCATCAATAACATGAATAACCATTAATTTCCATCATCAAACTCCTTTCAAACCACAAATAACATAAGAGTTAATACTTTTTCATGACTAAAATCTCAAAGTGGTCCAAATGGTGAGTTTATCAATTTTTCCTTATCAAGAAACAATCCCAAGTATATTTTGCAAAGGAACATTCATCTAAATCACTCCCTAACTCATTATACCATTAAAATTTTGAATTCACTATTAATGAAAACCTAGAATTCTTAAAATTTCATGAAAATAAGAAAAGATAGGCAATTCCTTATCACAATGAACTCAAAAAAGGAGGGGAAAACTCACTTCAAGTTCTCATGGACACAAACTCCCTCAAATTCCAAGTTTACCCAAGAAACCCGAAATTTTTGGAGGAGGAGATCTCTGTCCACAGTGAACAATGTGTTCTTCTCAAAATTTCTCACAACTTTGGCTTTGGATTCTTTTGATTTGGTGGTCTATAGCTTAAGATACGAAATTATAAAGTTTTCTCCCTATTCTTCAATGGAGGTCGATGATTTGATGGAGAAGAAAAATGATCGGGTCTGATTTTTTAGTCTATTTCTTAATCATTTTTACTCACTTAAGTCATTTAAGTGGGCATCATATTTTGGCTAACCCACAAAATGCCTTTTTTTTTCTTACTCATTTCTAGCCATGAGTCAATATTTTACTCAAAAGTGTGTATGTTAACTCATAACCCATAAATTTACTAAACTCATGAGATATTTTCTCTTTATCTCATTTAAAATTTTTGGTAACTGTAAAATTAATATGTTTTATCGAAAATTACTAAAATATTTTTTTTATCTAAAAAATGATTTCATCTTATTAATCAAATTTCTTTGCTAATTAATTTCTCTTAAGCATGGAAAAATCCTATTTTCTCATTTTATTAGTGTGGGTAATTATATCAGTGATTTAAAGGGTACCAATTTAATGTCAGGAGACGAGATAGATGTGTTTGATTTTATCCATTTCCACTGTATGAATTTTTGCTAAAGTCTTTCAATCTTGTCACAAACTGAATAACGTGAATAATGTAGTTAGGAATGTGATTCTGCACAATGTAGTTAGGAATAATTGATCTAGCAAGAGTAACTTGCCCAGATAAATAAGACGACATGGATTCACCTTGCCTGATGCCACGACCCAAGTGAATATAGACATTTGCGCTCCATTCCAAAAGCACGCAGAATGATAAGGACTTTACACACTGCATAACTAAATGAGTCAAAGGATTAGGCAATCCTGCCTTCTCGAGAACCAACTTAATAAAGTTCCAACTTAAACTATCATACCCCTCTTCTTTTCCATTGGATGAATCATTTCTTGAGCAATTATAATGTTGTCCTTAAATCCATCCAATAATTTAAATCCATCCAAGTTTTAGAAAAGAGCAAGGTTATAGTTATAACTTTTTTTTTATAACCTCTTACAACCATATCTTATCACCGTTGATTTCCGTCAATCAATGGTTATCATTTTAGCAAATTAAACTCATTAATTAATTATTAATTCACAATAAATGATAACCGTTGATTAACGGAAATCAACGATGATAAGATATGATTGTAAGAGGTTTAAAAAAGAAAAGTTGTAAGTATAACATTTCTCTTTAGAAAAATAATAAATATATTATATTTTCATTTTTATTATTTAAAAAACATTTATTATAGTGAAAAAAAATCACAAAATGGATCAGAAAATCTTATTATGAACACGAGTCTTCATCAAGTTTGAAGTACTCCCATTGTTGTCCCGCGGCTCATTTCCAAGCAAATGTATTAGAACCCAATTGATTCATTATTGTCGTTTAATATTTCAATTGGAGAATGACAAATGGACAATACCAGCGAGAATTGGCAGAACATAAATTCGAATTTCTTTTGTATACAGTCCACAATATAATATGATTCAAGTTTTAGTGAATTTAGAAAACCATCCTTACTATCTTAGGTTTCCATTACTCGAAAACAATTGATTGCAAAATCTCACATTCAAGAATGAAAAGATTAAGATATTCGATACCAAAACGTAATATTGTAACACAACAAGCCCAACCCTAGAAGTGTAACACAACAAGCCCAACCAGCAAGCCCAACACAACAGGCCCAACCCCTTAGAGATGGTCCACGTCAGCCCTATTGGCCACTGCCTGCTACCCATGTTGTCGTTGTCCCCATGTAGCAGATTTCCCGACGTAAGACACCAATATGTCTTACGTTGGGATGCTACCTTCCTTTAGTAGCCTCTGAAATACCCCTAAACAGGCATTCGCCCTCCCCAACTACTGCCTTAGGCCCTGTTACCAGCATAACAGGGGCTGCAAAGTACTTGGCAGGGCATATTTAGCCCTCCCTCACTAGAGTTAACCTAGCTCACTCTCTCAATCAAACAAGGCTTCATTCCCTTTATAAATACCCCCACTTTCACCTTACAAAGGCATCTTCAACTTATATGTTGTTACTCTACTGCACCAAAGAGCCTTAAAACCCTGTATTCACACCTTATCCCTCCCCCATACTCTCATTGAATGCACTCCTCCTAGGATTTCATTATTTAGCTTGGTCTATACTTGCGCTGATAGTGATACCCCTAAAGTGACTATTATACCCTACTGGGGTTATATATCAGGCTTGCAGCACCTTAATAGTTCAGTTTACAGTCCACAATAAAATATGATTCAAGTTTTAGTGAATTTAGAAAATCATCCTTACGATCTTAGGTTTTCATTACTGAAAAATAATTGATTGCAAAATCTCACATTCAAGATGAAAAGAGCAAGATATTTGATACCAAAACGTAATAGTGTACAATAATAAATATTGAATCCTAAGCCATATAATTTAGGCACAAATATCAAATGTAAAAGAAAAAAAAATTGAATTATATGAAATTAAAATACCAGTTTTAAGTTTATTAGTTGAAGACATAATTCTTCATGTAAAAATCTTGCAAGGTTTAAAAGACTATTTTTTCTTTGAAGTTCACACACTTTATTCACAACTATAATTTTTGTATGTGCTATGTGAATTGTTGGATTATACTAGTGTTACTGAAAGGCTTTTTGAGGAGATTCAATGCTAGAGTAGTGTATTCCGCGCACTTACATTATAAGAGGTGTATCCTTTGTGTTGATGAACTATAATGACTCATTAATATCTCAAACTACAATGGTCCTATACGCTTTCGTTGATCCAATTATTCTCTCACTTCCCACCATATTCACATATCTAGTCTATGTATATGTTATGTGAACACAAAGGAGATGTAGTGTCAAAACCTAATTTCGGGTCCATGAGTGATGCATAGGCAAAACTTATTCCTATTATCGATTTTCCTAGCTAGGCTAATTTTTACCAAAATACATTAACAAATTTATAATTAATCTTGCTTGTAAAAATAATGGACCAATTGTAGAGTGTAAACCAATAAGTCTTACAAAAAATAATATAAACCTTACCCACACGAAATGATGGGTGAGGCAAACCACCAATAGCGAAACAAACTCCCATGATCAAACAAAAGGAGTGGAATTAGGATTTAAATAAGTAACTATTTCTACAAAAATATATAATTAAAATCAGCATGAGTTGTGAGTAATTTATGAGATTGATAACAAACGAGATATTGGGGGTAGTGAGGATCGAACCCGGTACTATAACACCTCACAATTCTAAATTAAGTAATTAAAGTGTTAAGTGAGTAATTAAGTGAAGGATTAGTGAAAATCCCAAAGATTAGGCCAAATTAAGTAATTAAAGTGTTGAAATTGGCAAAATGTGCCTAAAGTGTAATATTTCGCAAAACGTTGCGTAAAAGTCGTAAAACAGAAAAACGGCGATTGAACTAGTTTTTGGGTAACCTAAGTAAGTGTAATAAAATGAGAAAGAAAATTTAGAAAAATAAAACTCAATTTAACACTGATATGGCCGAACCCTACATAGTGGTGAGGTGAGGATTTGACGTTTTCGCGTTTTGTCGTGTTTTGACTGAAACTGACGGCTATGCATGGTTGTATAGGTGGCCGTACATGGATATAAACTCGGAACAGTGAAACAGTGGATTGCCCTTGGTCCTGGACCAAGTTGACTGAGGTAAGTGATGTGATTTGCACATGCTATTTTGAAATTCATGAGTGGTTAAAGTTCTAAGTGTGTGGAATTGTCATCTGTGTAGGCGTTCCCTGTGTATCAAGTTATAAGTGGAGTTTCTGCGGAGCTCAGTGGACGGATAAAAAGAAAGGTAACCTCTTGGTACAGGGGCTTGTTCCCCTTTTGTGTTCCACCTTACTAGTTGATGGCAACGGTAGGAAGTGTGTATGAGTAGTGTAGAACAGCATGAGCATGCATATGCATTATCACAGTGGGTACTTATGTACCAGATCTCTGGCCAGTAGATATTTTTAGCCTTCGAGCAAGTTTCCGGACTGCCACTGGATAGGTCTCCGAGAGGGAGTTCCAGTTGACCCAGGGTCGTGGTGTGTAATCCGGATAGGAGTACACTAGGTTGTCTCGGGTGTATATGGTTGGAAGGGGTACCTTGGTGGGTTGTTTTATGAACACGCCAGGGGTAGTACCCATAGGCGTATAGCCGAGGACATGGCGTGGTATTGGTAGCTACCATTCCCGCATGTCGTAGTTGTTTCTGATATTATCCCCCTTTCTCTAAATCCCTTGCTTTATCCCGTTTTATAACAGTGATGGTGTTTTATATAATTGATATACATCGAAGTGAACCATTGGGCGGAGTTTTCTCCAGAACCTCTTGGTTACTGAGATATATCTGTATATCTCACCCCGTCTCGGGGCATTTATTTCAGGATGTACCAGTGGATATGGAGCAACGAGCAAGAAGCCCGCATGATGATGAGTGGAGCAGGGTTGCATATTTTGCTTTTTGGTGGCCATTTGGCCTAGGCTAGACTTAGAGCACGAACATGTATATGTATGTAGGAGGAGTCCATTAGCATTATGTTCATGTTATTTTGGCTAAGTTTAGCTATCATGTCATTTTAGTTTATGAAGTTATTTGGCAAGTGAAGTTGTAATATGTAAATATTCGTAGTTTAAAGTTAAAGTTGTAAATGTAATTGTAATCCAGTTTTGTAAATGTACCATGGATGTATGTATTATGATGGAAGGGCTTTAGGCCTATTTTGGGTTTATGATTACCCGTATGATGATTTATGCATGAAATTGAAAGTTAGTGATTGAAATTATAAAGGATTTGAAAGTAAACTGCTTATGTTTTAAGTGTATATTGGATTGGGTTGTAAGTGCCCCCAAGACGTTGTTGGTCCTTGTGTGTGCCACCCATTGGATTTTGCTGGATTTCAGGTTTATTAGTAGTGTTAAACAACTTATGCAAATTTGGGGATTTTAGGAAATACAAAGGAAACTCTGGCGAATTTTCTGTAGAATTGACAGTTTTTGGGTGAATTTCGGGAGAGCATATCTCTCTCCACAGTGGTCCAATTGGGAAGTGCCATATGCCATTTTGAAGCTTAAGATATCCCCTATGTTGTGTCAAAATCCTAGAATCATTGGTGGTGTGCGTAGCCCATGGTGGCTGATGGCATAATCTGCCCTGTTCTGGCCAGTACCAGTGGGCAGATTCGGGTCTGTGTTGGGAAATTAATCCCCACTTCGTTACTTGGTCAAATTAAGCATACGATATATCAAATCGAAGTTTGAGGTGTCTAGTTTATGGTGTAAAAGTTTGAGAGACAGTGGCTTGGTGGTTAGGTGCAGAATATCCCGTGAAGATTGGAGGTTTTGGGCTGTTTTGGAGTTGGTGGGCAATGTTGTTTGTCCAACTTCAAACGGCGATAACCGGAGCTCACGAGCTCGGAATCGAGTGTGTGATAGCTTGTTAGAAAGGTAATTGAATAAGGAAAAAAGGATAACCTGGAGTCTAGGTTTGGATTTTTGTTTTGTGTTCGCAGAAAAATAAATTAGTGAATCTGGTTAAGTTGGTAAAAATGTAAAAGTGAGGAATTGGCTAAGTGGGTTTATGGGAACCCCTTAGTGTCTTGTATGTAATAAAATTAAGTGTATAAATAGTTTAAATAAGTCTTCCGCTAGTGTTTCAGTTACGATCACAGCTTTTTATTATTACGTTTTTTATACGTTACTGTTCACGTAATAATCGAAAATAGTTTATTCTCATTTTTATAAATGAATTGCTGTAACATCCCGCATGATTAGGAAATTTCATAACTTGCATTTAGGGGTAAAGCATGCTAGGAATTCGAATTGTAGGAAGTGGTTATCTTGTCTTTAAATTACATAGTTTTCCATAGAATTGGATGGGTCTAACTTAGAGAATAAATAGAATTTCGACTAAAGGAAATATTTATTTTAGGCATATAGAAATCTAATTGAAGAGTATAGACATGCTTGATTGTATCATATATGACATAAGATAGTAGACTTGGGGAACCTATTAACTTAGTGGGTTGGTGCATGAGTACTTAGGACCATTGGATTTTAGTAAGTTATGGCCACCACACCTTGAGATGACCCTCGGCCCTAGAGCATTGGAGAGCCTTATCCAACCCTTGCTTACCATAGGCTTATTTTAGAAACCCCACAAATCTGCACTTTTTGGCAGGGAGTTTCGGTTGGCAAGCAAATGAGTCACCCCTTTACTTCTTTGTTTCTTGCGCAGCCTTGGGCAGTGTACAAGCTAATGGCTTGTGCCTTAAGACAACCTCAAATCACACCACCTTCTCACCTCTTTCCTTGTGCGCATAATGGGAAGCAATAGGAACAAATTTGACTTGCTTTTTGCTGCAACTTAACCCCCCTAGGCTGCACAATTCAGCCTGTGCACAGCCTTCCTTTTCTGCATTGTGCGCCCCCTATCCCCCCTCTCCTTGGCATGAATGCTTCTAGCTCCTCATGACACTACATGCTGCCATCTGCTGTCCCTTTCTACCTCCCTAGGTGCGCTTAGTTCAAGGAAGAAACCTGCCATTACTTGTGTTAGTAGCCAAAGTATCAGCCTTGTCATCTCTTGTGTTGTCATCCTCCTTCACGGTCTCCTATGCGCAGAAGAGGTGCAGATTTCTGACCTTTGCTTTGAGGAGTAGTAGCTTTCATCACATGACAGCCCTTACCCCTTTAGCTTGTCACATGTGCGCATGGGGAGAGTTGAATGCTGATTTTTGTGGCCTTTGAGGACTGCATGACAGCCCTCCCTTGCTCTTCACTCAACCGTTGGAGTGAGGACAGCTTTGTGCAGGTTGTCTCATTGCTCTTTGGGAAGCCTCACCACTCTAACTCTACATAGGGCAATAGCTATCATACTTTCTTGTCTCTTCTCACTGCACATTCAGATCTGAATTGGGGTCACTTCTTTATTCATCCTAGGCGCACCCTTTCTGTCCTTAAGCAAACTTCTCTCACCCATCTCTTCTTGGCCGAATACCTCTTGGAGCAGCAACCTATCTTGTGTGTGGCTACATGTCTTGAATGAAATCTGCATAGGTGATCCTCATTGGCCAAGACATGACAAGTATTCATCTTAAGCCATCCTTATCCTTCTCTTGTGCGCATGGCCTTAGGGAAACTTGGTCCAAGCTTGCTGCCACTTTGACTCAAATCATTATATCACCCTTTGCCCTGCACATGCGTTGGAATCATGGTATCACCATGCAAGACTTATTATTTCCACTTCTTGATCAAACTCAGCCCCTATTTATACCCTCTCAAGTCATGAAATCCCACAAGCATCAACCAGAAAAGTTGCATAATCCTTCTCCTCCCAAAGCCCTCAAACCGTGACTTACCTTGCAAGTGTACAACCATTCAAGTTTTCATCCCTTTCCCTGCATGATGCGTTGTGTGACAGCAGCCCAGGGGAAAGGATAAACCATTTTAACAGATCCTTCATCCTTTCCTTGTGTAGCCTTGTACCATCCACCAACCTTACATCATTTAGAGTAGGAGGTTGTAATGAAACATCAATAGCAGAAACTGAAGCTCCTTCATCCCATCTACAACTGCCTATACCTTGAACTTTAGGAAGGGAAACAAATGCTGAAATACCTTCTCCTCCTACCTTCCCACCAGCCTGCCGAATGCAGCTAGCAAGGGGACTGCACATGAGCAATTCCCCACTCCCATTCTCTTGTTCGGCTGATGGCCAACCTCCAGGAGATGAGATGCTTCTCCCATGGTTTTCTGCATATAGAAGGAACCTTTAATGCACCTTATCATCTCTTTACCCCTACTAGCCGTGAGTGTTGCAAGGAAGAAACAAAACACCTAGACACATTCTTTCTTCTTTTTCCTACTTTGGCAGAACCGTTATCTTGCTTCCATCTTATCCCTTTTTCTTGCTTGGCCGAGGACCTCATTTGGGAGATGAAGGGTGTTGCTGTAGTTTCCTTGTCTCCTCTACCATGTTCGGCTGATGAGGATTCCATCCCACATGCAGAAGCAACAATGAGTTCACAGTCATTCTCCTTCTTTTGTCCAGCCGAAGACAGCCTTTACCTAGGAGCTGGAAATCGGTTCTTGGAGAGTAGATAAATCTCCTGTATGTGTCTGCAGAGAGAAGAAGAGGTAAGTCAATCCTTAGAAACCCTTGCACCATCTCTGTCTCGACATCCTTGAGGAAGTAGGAAGAAGTTTACTCCCTTTGTCATGCCTACCCATTTCTGTTCACTTGTGTAGCAGTCATTTTAATGCATGTAAATCTGAAAACTGTTTTACCAGCTTGGAACATGAATCACAATGAATTTCGGAGTTGTCCTTGGATTAAGAAAATAGATTAGGCTTTGCGTGTGCTCTAATAATCAAATCATCATGTCATCAGGCTAATCCCTTATGCTTAAGTGTTGTTGGTGGGGGTTTGCTACAGAAAAGATTATAATCGCTTGTTTGGGGTCTATAGATCGAATCGGTTTATATGATGGACTTTGGGAAATTTTCTGTGTGTTAACAACTAAGGAATTAGACTAAGGAATTTTATCTTGTTTGTACTGATAATTTCGTAGACAGCATGTTAAGGCCCTATAACACATTCTTGAACTTGAGATAAAAGGTCTTGTTGATGAATGGACTTTATGCATCTAGTTACTAGCCTAAAACCAAACCTGCATGTGTAGGTTCCCTTGGAAATTTTGTCACTGGTTAACGAATGTTAGGATAAAATCTAGGCAGAAAAATAATAAGCAATTGGAAGGACTAAATCTGGTTGGCACCAAACTGTGCATGTACCTTAGCCTATGTAGACAGATTGGATTTTGCCTTTTAATGACCCCTAAACCGTATAGGAATGTATAGACATGATAAAGTAGTGGCCTCTAGTGGATGGTCATAAAAACCAGGGTACATGTATAAGGGAATTAAGTTACAATGCCTAATTAACAATGGGAGAAAAAAAAATTAAAGCGATCAAGTAAGGAATTAATTTAGTATATGAAGCTTGGAATCTCAGTTAAAACTTTGACTGCATGAAAAGAACATTTGATGTATAATAAATAATAAAATGCAGTTTTGGTAACTGGTTGATTAGGTGCAAAGACTCCTAACATCAGGGAACTCTATGTGATGTATATGGTGCTATGAGATAAATTCTGATTGGATATGTATATGTATCTATTTGATTAGGTGCACAAGATCCTAGCTCATTGGAATGTTTAATTGATATGTGGCTTGATGATGTTTGACAAAGAATGTTAAAGACACGAGGTAAGTGTCAGGCGATATTACCTAATGTGACTATTGACTACTGGTATAAAATTGTGACATGATGCTCCATATGCCGTAAAAATATTATGTTCCATTATGATGAAAGGAAACTGCCAAAAATGTGCCGTGATGGCTATATGATTATGAGGTAAAGACGTTATGAGGCAGCATAACGCATATGAAAAGTATATGTGCCGTGATGGCTATATGAAAGGTATATAAGCATGCACCTTACATCATACCGCATTTTTACGCTTTGTGTGTGAAAGCATAGCATGACATGCATATATCATGATCATATAGGCCTTGTTTTAGAATAGTTATGTACAGGACCATGTGTTTGAGCAAGCATCATATAGGCATCCCCAAGGTACCGGGGTATGGGACACTTGGCATCAGTCCGCATAGGCCCACAGTTGGAATCCATATGGAGCTCAGGTGCCAAGGGTATATTTGATTCCACTGTGAAGTGCGCGCACGACGGTGCTAAAAGCGCAAAGGAAAGGCGTTATATACGCAATATATGAATATGATGAAAAGGAAAGGCGTTATATGCGCTATATATATGAATATGATGAAAAAGAAAAAGGAAAAGGAACAAGGATATGTTGAAGTGACTGTTATGATTTTGTGCCTAGTTAATACTGTTATATTACTGGTTTTGTTGCCACACTACTGGGATTTTTCTCACCCCTTCGGGGCTGCTATTTTCCAAAATGGCAGGAGGACGTAAAAGCTTTTGAAGAAGTGAAGTTGCTGTTGCTTGCTGATGCATGGGTTTTTGCTGTTACTGTTTGATTGTTGGATGACTGTAATGCTTTATATTTCAGTACTCTTGGATGACTGTAGACTTTATCATCTTCTATTTTGTTTTGATTCTTTTATGAGCAGTGACTGTTTTGGAAATGTTTTGTGAAAAGGGTTTTTGAACGTTTCTTTAAGTATCGAATTTTAACAGTTTTACAGGTACCTTACGGGTCATGTTTCAAGGGGCAAACGAACTCCGATTTTCTATTATTTTATATGCACGCGAAGCCCCGAGAATTTACTTTCAAACTGTACAGGTTTTATTTTTATCCGAAACCTGTGCGAATTTTAATAAGCTTTGCTTTACAACTGGTTTTCCTGAAAACGGACAGAATGCTCAAGCAACTTGAGCGTTCTGTTCCGTGGGGCTATTCACCTCCGAATCGCGTATAATTTATATGTATGCGACGCCCCGGATGTCTAGTTTTTCAGAAGCTTGGAATATTTTTTATCGCATCTGAATTCGATTTTATACGGATTTTATAAGGCAACAAGGTTTTCTGAAAAGTATAGAAAATTCAGCAAAGTGTTTTATAATTAAAATTTCCTATGATTGATAATGATTTCATGTTGTTAATAGGTTTTATAAGAATCAATTCTGGATCTTTTATTGTTTCAAATTAAATAATATTTGATAAAGTATTCAAAAGAATGGTTCCATACCGCTGTAACTCTAATACGATTCTAGCAAACAACCCTCTTGGATGCATACAAGAGTGGGTGTTACAATTGCTATGATTGTAACTGCGCTTAATATCATAATTAATGTTAACAATACCGGTGTACAACGGGCTGTTACATTTTATGGTACCAGAGCAGTTTTGTTAGGGAACTCTGATAATATATATAGATGTGTTATGTGCTACATAGTTGTATGTAGATTCTTATCGATTACTGTATATGTAATTCCTTAGTGTGGGTTTGATCAACCCATTCCTTTGTGTTACATGTAAGAACCCGCACCGCTAATTAAGGTAATTAGTGAATTAATTATGATAATTAGGAAATAATTCCATAATTGACCCTAATAATTATTAATGGGCTTAGGTAATTATATTGAGTGAGTAAAAATGCTAAAAGTCGCTTTTCGGAAGAAAAGCGCAGATACCGGTTCTGCTACTCGGTATAAATGCGTACCGGAAAAGTATCCCGGAAAATTATAACGAATGCATGATAATTACTAGAATATTATGTAGGACTTGTAAAACAAGTTTCAAGTCGAAATGACGTAATCTGATGCCAGAACTGATACTGGCTATGGAAAAGCGCGTACCGGAAAGGTGCTCCGAAAAATAAAATAAAAATATGACAAATCTTAGAAAAATGTGTAGGTCTAGATTCCAAAGTTTGGGATCAATATCTTTTACTTTGCGATTAAGGCTAATACTGTGTGATTAGTGGCTTGTGCCTATAAATAGACATATTTGGCACAAAACCCTAGACATTTTACACTACCTACGTGACTTGTGGCTGCTGCTGCCACCCTTCTTCTTCTTCTTCTTCTTCTTCTTCTTCTTCCTTCTTCATTCTTTAGCCAAGTTATCACCTTTCATGCTTGTTTAAACATTTGTGAAGGTGAGAGTTAACCTTGGGGTTGCATTGTGGCCATCATTCTGAGTTGAGAAAGCTGTGTGTGTAGTTAGAGAGCATGAGTTTGGAGCTTTAGTGATGGCTACCTTGTGGTAGTCATTGTGAGCTTCAAAGTGCCTTCTTGTGGTGCAAGAACCCATCTTGAAGTGCCATTTTCGTGCTCCTACTTAGGCTGAGTTTGAGGAACCTTGGGAGAGCTCCAAGAGCACAACTTGCCTCTGTTTTGAGCTTTGGTAAGTTACCTCACCATGATCATGAGTTTATGATGCTTAAAGTTGATGTCTTGGCCATGTTTAATGAGTAAACAAGAGGGTATAAGGTATATGAACCTAAAATGAACTAAAGATGCATGCTTTAACGTGTACATGTGTTAAAAGTGGGATCTTTGGGTTGGATATTCACGAAATGCAGAAACTGCATTCTGTCGTGAGATATCCGGATATTTGTCGAACAGATATCCGGATATCAGTATCCGAATATGGTATCCGGATATTGATATCCGGATATGGGATCTGGGTATCCGGATATGACATATCCGGATATGTCCAGTGTGATATCCGGATATGGCATATCCGGATATGCCCCTTCTGATATCCGGATATCCTGGGTTCTGCGCAGACAGGAGCTGTACTGTATGAACAGTAAGCTATTGGGTGTGTGTGGACCCTAGTTTAAGGGAGTTGAACTTCTGTAATTAATGAACTAAGTCAGAATCACATGATTAAGGACTTAAGGCTTTGATGGAAGCCTTAAGACGTAAAACGTAAAGGAAAGGCATAGTCTTTAAGTTGTATGCATGTTGTGCATTAATATTGACTTGTTAATGGTCCATATCAGATTGTGATACTGCTGTTTGTGGACTTGTGAGTGGTTGGACTCTTGGCTTGGATTGATTGCTTGCAAGGTAAGCTTTCGTGTCCTCGGTTTAGCCATTTTGATGTTCCACCATGTCCCATGGGGATGGGTTTATGCATGCTGTGTTACATGCTTTGATTATTTTGGAAATGCTGTTGAGCTGTTTATATGTAATGAGCTATTATGATATGCATGTGGTGTCCACCTAGACGGCAATCCTGAGTATGTAGTACATACAAGATGGAGAAGCATGTGGGTGAGGTGCAGGTAGTATCCATGTACTCATGTAGGCATAGACGTATTCCTACATTTCTCTGGCCAGTAGATTTGAAAGCACACATGACATGATTAATTGCTGCATTGCATGATTTTGGAACTTATACTGTAATACTGTTTTAGAACTTATATTACACATGTAAGTGAGCTTGGGGTGGAGACTCCTTGAGGACCCCTTGTCTTACTAAGATTTCTTGTTAGAGATCTCACCCCACGTTTGGGGACGCTTATTTCAGGATCAGGTAATGTTGAGGGCTCAGGTGGCAGGAGGCCAGAGCTGAGCTGATATTTATGACATGCTGACGTGCTGGTTGTGGATTGCTGTTTATTTGACTGCTGTTATGTTTTCTGCTTTATTTATGTTAAGTTATGTTGAGACTATTTGTGGGCATTGTTGCCTTATTTGGTGAGCATGGGGTTTGTCCATGCCACATGGTTTGACTTTCGTCTTTGAATTTAATGTAGTAATTAATGTATCAGGATTTTGACCCAGGCTGCATGTTGTAGTCCTGTGGTTCTAGATACACACATTATATTTATGTACGAGGTATTCAGTTAGTTGTCTTGCAATTTACATACAGGCAGTATTTTTATGAAAATGATTAAGTAATCAAGTTGGTTAAGTTAATGACGTCATAATTGAATTAAAGAAAAAAGTTATTCCGCATTTTAATTAAGCGAGGCTTAATACGATAGTGTGTTAACAATCCGGGTTAACACGGGCTGTTACATTTTATGGTATCAGAGCACTTTCTAGGGAAAAGCCTGTATGTATTGCAATAACTTAGGATGTGTCGTTGCGTGTCTACTTTGCGTTCTCTCTGACTGGTGTGTGTTATGATGATGCATATGTGACCACATGGCGTGGGCCTGATCAACTCATTCTTTGTGTAACTTGTGCAGAGTCATGGTGCCACCAAGGAGGAACACAAGTACGAGCGAGGATCAGACGGATCCTGTCCTGGCTGCATTAGCTGAGATGCAGGCGGCCCGACTAGCCGACCAGGAAGCCACGAGGCTGGCAAACCGGGCAATGCTGGACGCTATTCGAGATGCGAACCGGCAAACCACGGCAGAGGTTCTGGAGGAGAACCGGATGGCCAACATGACTATGATGAGGGTCATGTTGGAGGAGTTGAGGGCTGGTCCTGCTGCGGGCCAGGGTCCTCCACCACCTCCACCGCCGCCACCGCCTCCACCTCCGCCTAGTCAACAGGAGGACACCCAGAGCCAGATGGGTGAGGGTAGTCACTTGACGGGGGCTATGCAGACTATCCCCGTACTTGCTGAGGATCGTGACGAGATCGATCGCCGGCTGAATGCTTTCCGCAAGCATAAGCCACCTACCTTCGACGGATCGTATGATCCCATTGCTGCTGCCAGATGGCTACAGGCGCTGGACAAGATTTTCCGGATCATGCAGTGCACCGATCCGCAGAAGCTGCTGTTCGCCACGTACATGCTGGAGGGCGAGGCCCATGAGTGGTGGACCAACCTATCTCAGGTCTACGAGATGCAGGGCCATGTGATGACGTGGCCATTCTTCGAGGAGAGCTTCTTGGGCCAGTACTTTCCTTACGACTCTCAGGAGAGGAAGCAGGGAGAGTTTGACCGATTGGTGCAGGGCTCGTTGTCTGTCGACGAGTACCTGGCCAAGTTTAATGAACTGGTCAAGTTCTCTCATTTCCGCATGGCGAGACCGACTCCCGTTTTTCTGGCGGCCAAGTTCCGGAGGGGACTTAATGAGGATATTGCTGGACATCTCGCTGGTTCTGCTTCGAGAGACTTCGGAACGTTGGTGCAGCAGTGCCGCGACATCGAGGATTACTGCCGTGCAAGTCAGGCCAAGAGGGCCAAGGTTGAGGTGCCGCAGAGCGCTGGTGGTTCCACTCCCTGGAAGAACAAGAATTTCGCCAACAAGGGCAAGGGCAAACCGTTGGCGGCTAAGCAAGCGCCGAATCAGTTCAGAAAGACTGCTGCTCCGGGGAACGCCGCTAGACCTCCTGCTCCCAGATGTTCGGGATGCGGGAAGTCACATTTTGGGCCGTGCTCTACCGGACAGTTGATATGCTTCCAGTGTGGCAAGGAGGGCCACTACTCCAGAGATTGCCTGTCGGCGAGAGTTGCTGCAGTGCAGGCTGTGCCGTTGCAGATGGTTCCTACTGGGGCGCCAGCCGTGCCACCTACTACCGGGCGTGTGTATACGTTGGATCGTCAGCAGTCGGACAGAGCTCCGAACCTGGTCAGAGGTACTGTTACCATTGGTGGATCAACTGTGGATGTTTTGTTTGATTCCGGGGCAACGCACTCTTTTGTTGCTACCCCTATTGCTGTGGGGCTTGAGTTGCCCAGTGATGTGCTTTCTCCACCGATGCGGGTTACCACCGCCACCGGAGAAAAATGTTTGACCTCCACTGTTCATCGCGATGTAGCGTTTCAGTGGGATGGCCGTGACTTCTCGGTAGATCTGATAGGATTACCGATGGCCAACCTTCAGATTATTTTGGGCATGGATTGGTTGTCCAGAAATTGTGCAATGATTGACTGTTGTGCCAAGAAAGTGGTGATGTCTCCGGGTGGGTCCACAGCCAGTTCCTCACCGTTCATTTCAGTCCTGCAGGCGAGGAGGGCCTTGAGAGCAGGGGCATTTGGCTATGTCATGTTGGGAGGTTTGGTGAGTGGGACACAGGAGGATCTCACTGGCATTCCTGTGGTGAGGGAATTCCTCGAGGTGTTTCCTGAGGAGATTCCTGAGTTCCCACCACCGAGGGAGATAGAGTTCTCCATTGACTTATTGCCTGGTGTGGGGCCTATCTCGTTGGCTCCATACCGGATGTCGCCACCAGAGTTGGCGGAGCTGAAGAAGCATATTGAGGAGCTTTCAGCGAAAGATTTCATTCGGCCGAGTGTGTCTCCTTGGGGAGCACCGGTCATATTTGTGAAAAAGAAAGATGGGACCATGCGGTTGTGCACCGACTACAGACAATTGAACAAGGTGACAATCAAGAACAAGTACCCTCTTCCACGCATTGATGATTTGCTGGATCAGCTCAGGGGTGCTTGCGTGTATTCCAAGATCGACCTCCGGTCCGGTTACCATCAGATACGGGTAAAGCCGGAGGATGTCCCAAAGACAGCGTTTCGCTCGAGGTACGGGCACTACGAGTACTTGGTGATCCCGTTTGGACTCACCAATGCACCCGCAGTGTTTATGGACTACATGAACAGGATTTTCCAGCCGTACCTGGATCAGTTTGTGATCGTCTTCATTGACGACATCTTGATCTACTCCAAGACGGAGGAGGAGCATACAGAGCACTTGAAGATTGTGTTGCAAGTGCTAAAAGAGAAAAAGCTTTATGCTAAGCCGTCAAAATGTGAGTTTTGGCTCAAGGCGGTGAAATTTCTGGGTCATGTGATTTCTGCTAATGGAGTTGCAGTTGATCCTAACAAGATTGAGGCCGTGATGGACTGGGAGAGGCCCAAGACGGTTACAGAAGTGAGAAGCTTCTTGGGTTTGGCAGGCTACTATCGGAGGTTCATAGAGGGATTCTCCAAGATGGTGCTACCAATGACTCGCCTGACCCGAAAGGAGACTCCATTCGTGTGGACACATGAGTGTGAGGAGTGTTTCCAGGAGTTGAAGGAGAGACTGACTACTGCTCCTGTGTTAGTCCTTCCTGATCCTGCGGAACAATTCGAGTTATACTGCAATGCCTCTGGAAAAGGACTTGGCTGTGTGCTGATGCAGAAAGGGAAAGCGGTTGCTTACGCTTCAAGACAGTTGAAACCTCATGAGGAGAACTACCCGACTCACGACTTGGAGTTGGCAGCCATTGTTTTTGCTTTCAAGATTTGGAGGCATTACCTGTTTGGCATGAAGTTTGCTGTATTCAGTGATCACAAGAGCCTGAAGTATCTGTTTGACCAGAAGGAGTTGAACATGAGACAGCGAAGATGGATGGAGTTCTTGAAGGACTACGACTTTGAGTTGAGGTACCATCCTGGCAAGGCCAATGTGGTAGCTGATGCTTTGAGTCGGAAATCCGTGAGCTTATCCAGCTTAATGATGAACGACTACGAGATGATCGAGAAGTTCAGAGACTTGAGAGTGAACTCCTTGTTTGGGGGCGCGCTACTCGAAATGGAAACAGCAGAAGTGATTAATGAGCTGATGGAAAAGATCAAAGAGGCGCAAGTGCAAAGAGAGTGCCTCGATTATGTGAAGAACCAGGACGGTGTGTCTTGGAACGAGGACGGATTGCTGCTGTTCCAGAAGAGGATTGTTATTCCTCGAGGGCCATTGACCGAAGAGGTTATGACAGAGGCTCATAAGGGCCGGTTCACTATCCACCCTGGTGCTACGAAAATGTATCAGGACTTAAAGAGAAATTTTTGGTGGCCGGGCATAAAGAAGGACATAGCGGTCTACGTGTCCAAATGCCTTATTTGTCAGAAAGTGAAGATCGAGCACCAGAAACCGTCTGGTAAGCTTCAACCTCTGGAGATCCCGCAGTGGAAGTGGGAGAGTATTTCCATGGACTTCGTGGTGGGATTGCCTAAAACCCAGGCTGGTTGTGACTCTATCTGGGTCATTGTGGACAGATTGACCAAGTCTGCCCATTTTCTTCCAGTGAAGGTGAGCTTCACTACAGAGCAGTTGGCCAAGCTTTATGTCCGCGAGATTGTGAGGCTTCACGGGGTGCCCGAGAGTATCATCAGTGATAGGGACCCGAAGTTCACATCTCGGTTCTGGGAGGCGCTGCAGGAGGCTTTTGGTACGCAGTTGAGATTGAGTACCGCCTATCACCCTCAGACTGACGGACAGACTGAGCGGACCATCCAGACATTGGAGGACATGCTGAGAGCTTGCACGTTGGAGCAGGGTTCTGCATGGGATAGGTACCTTCCGTTGGTTGAATTCTCATACAACAACAGTTTTCATGCTAGTCTGGGCATGGCACCCTACGAGGCGCTGTATGGTAGGAGGTGTCGGACTCCTACCTGCTGGTCTGAGGTTGGAGATAAAGAGCTGTTTGGCTTGGACTTTGTCCAAGATACTACCCTTCAGATCCAGATGATCAGGGAAAAGTTGAAGCAGGCGCAGAATCGCCAGAAAAGCTACTACGATGTCAAGCATCGACCACTGGAGTTCAGTGAGGGTGAGCACGTGTTCGTGAAACTTTCACCTGTCACCGGTGTTGGACGGGCACTCGGCGTGAGGAAGTTGAGCCCGCGATTCATTGGGCCCTACCAGATCCTTGGTAGAGTAGGACCAGTTGCCTATCGACTCGCCTTACCTCCGAACCTAGCCAACATCCACGACGTGTTTCACGTGTCTCAGCTTCGGAAATACATAGCAGATCCTTCGCACGTGGTGCAGCCGGATGATGTGGAGGTTCGGGAGAACCTAAAGACTCCGGTCGGACCACTCAAGATTCTCGATCGAGGCGAGAAGCAGCTTAGGAGCAAGATCATTCCGATGGTCAAGGTGCAGTGGACTGGGCGTAGTCCCGAGGAGTGCACGTGGGAGCGAGAGGACGAGCTTCTCCGACAGTATCCCGACTTTCGAGACAGGTATGCTTCTGATTTTGAGGACAAAATCCTTAAAAAGGTGGGGTGAATGTAAGAACCCGCACCGCTAATTAAGGTAATTAGTGAATTAATTATGATAATTAGGAAATAATTCCATAATTGACCCTAATAATTATTAATGGGCTTAGGTAATTATATTGAGTGAGTAAAAATGCTGAAAGTCGCTTTTCGGAAGAAAAGCGCAGATACCGGTTCTGCTACTCGGTATAAATGCGTACCGGAAAAGTATCCCGGAAAATTATAACGAATGCATGATAATTACTAGAATATTATGTAGGACTTGTAAAACAAGTTTCAAGTCGAAATGACGTAATCTGATGCCAGAACTGATACTGGCTATGGAAAAGCGCGTACCGGAAAGGTGCTCCGAAAAATAAAATAAAAATATGACAAATCTTAGAAAAATGTGTAGGTCTAGATTCCAAAGTTTGGGATCAATATCTTTTACTTTGCGATTAAGGCTAATACTGTGTGATTAGTGGCTTGTGCCTATAAATAGACATATTTGGCACAAAACCCTAGACATTTTACACTACCTACGTGACTTGTGGCTGTTGCTGCCACCCTTCTTCTTCTTCTTCTTCTTCTTCTTCTTCTTCCTTCTTCATTCTTTAGCCAAGTTATCACCTTTCATGCTTGTTTAAACATTTGTGAAGGTGAGAGTTAACCTTGGGGCTGCATTGTGGCCATCATTCTGAGTTGAGAAAGCTGTGTGTGTAGTTAGAGAGCATGAGTTTGGAGCTTTAGTGATGGCTACCTTGTGGTAGTCATTGTGAGCTTCAAAGTGCCTTCTTGTGGTGCAAGAACCCATCTTGAAGTGCCATTTTCGTGCTCCTACTTAGGCTGAGTTTGAGGAACCTTGGGAGAGCTCCAAGAGCACAACTTGCCTCTGTTTTGAGCTTTGGTAAGTTACCTCACCATGATCATGAGTTTATGATGCTTAAAGTTGATGTCTTGGCCATGTTTAATGAGTAAACAAGAGGGTATAAGGTATATGAACCTAAAATGAACTAAAGATGCATGCTTTAACGTGTACATGTGTTAAAAGTGGGATCTTTGGGTTGGATATTCACGAAATGCAGAAACTGCATTCTGTCGTGAGATATCCGGATATTTGTCGAACAGATATCCGGATATCAGTATCCGGATATGGTATCCGGATATCAGTATCCGGATATGGTATCCGGATATTGATATCCGGATATGGGATCTGGGTATCCGGATATGACATATCCGGATATGTCCAGTGTGATATCCGGATATGGCATATCCGGATATGCCCCTTCTGATATCCGGATATCCTGGGTTCTGCGCAGACAGGAGCTGTACTGTATGAACAGTAAGCTATTGGGTGTGTGTGGACCCTAGTTTAAGGGAGTTGAACTTCTGTAATTAATGAACTAAGTCAGAATCACATGATTAAGGACTTAAGGCTTTGATGGAAGCCTTAAGACGTAAAACGTAAAGGAAAGGCGTAGTCTTTAAGTTGTATGCATGTTGTGCATTAATATTGACTTGTTAATGGTCCATATCAGATTGTGATACTGCTGTTTGTGGACTTGTGAGTGGTTGGACTCTTGGCTTGGATAGCTAGCTTGCAAGGTAAGCTTTCGTGTCCTCGGTTTAGCCATTTTGATGTTCCACCATGTCCCATGGGGATGGGTTTATGCATGCTGTGTTACATGCTTTGATTATTTTGGAAATGCTGTTGAGCTGTTTATATGTAATGAGCTATTATGATATGCATGTGGTGTCCACCTAGACGGCAATCCTGAGTATGTAGTACATACAAGATGGAGAAGCATGTGGGTGAGGTGCAGGTAGTATCCATGTACTCATGTAGGCATAGACGTATTCCTACATTTCTCTGGCCAGTAGATTTGAAAGCACACATGACATGATTAATTGCTGCATTGCATGATTTTGGAACTTATACTGTAATACTGTTTTAGAACTTATATTACACATGTAAGTGAGCTTGGGGTGGAGACTCCTTGAGGACCCCTTGTCTTACTAAGATTTCTTGTTAGAGATCTCACCCCACGTTTGGGGACGCTTATTTCAGGATCAGGTAATGTTGAGGGCTCAGGTGGCAGGAGGCCAGAGCTGAGCTGATATTTATGACATGCTGACGTGCTGGTTGTGGATTGCTGTTTATTTGACTGCTGTTATGTTTTCTGCTTTATTTATGTTAAGTTATGTTGAGACTATTTGTGGGCATTGTTGCCTTATTTGGTGAGCATGGGGTTTGTCCATGCCACATGGTTTGACTTTCGTCTTTGAATTTAATGTAGTAATTAATGTATCAGGATTTTGACCCAGGCTGCATGTTGTAGTCCTGCGGTTCTAGATACACACATTATATTTATGTACGAGGTATTCAGTTAGTTGTCTTGCAATTTACATACAGGCAGTATTTTTATGAAAATGATTAAGTAATCAAGTTGGTTAAGTTAATGACGTCATAATTGAATTAAAGAAAAAAGTTATTCCGCATTTTAATTAAGCGAGGCTTAATACGATAGTGTGTTAACAATCCGGGTTAACACGGGCTGTTACATTACATGTGTGGTCATCGTAAGAAGCCTGCGTCGTAACCTTGAAGCACCAAATGTGAGTATTTAGCCTGATGTTGTGGCTGCAGTGTTAACTGCTCCATGGACAAAGGACGGCAGTAAGTCAAGTATGAATATTAGAAGGCATAAAAAGAACAGACTTAAATATTTTGTCTGACTTTGATGAAAGTGAACATAAAGTGTTATTATAAGTGAAAGTGGTGTGCAATTTATGATATGTACAATATGAGCATAGACGAACTTTGCAGTACTATGAAAAATAAACATATAACAGAGATGAGCTTATGAGATTGGTGAAATTCCAAGTATGTGTTGTATAGTAAGAAAATTATGTACAAGTGGTCTTGGTGAGTAGACTTCATCAAGGCGAAAGGTTTTGAACCTGAAGAATTATTGAGAAAAGGGAACAAATATGCATATGTGTGAGTTAAATACGTCATGTTTGATTAGCAGTTATGAGACCAGAACAAGTACGGTGCGCTTGAATGAATTGGGTTGGTTCAAGCAGAGAAAAAATAGAACATTTGATGAGTAATCCTACGAGATTTGAACACTTGAAAGTATGATGCTGGTAGATTGGTAATGTAAGAGATATCGAAATATGGGAGTGAATTCCATAAAGAGATAGTGTTGGCTAAACACAAGTGAGGTGAACTAATTATGCGTATAGTATTATGTGTAATATGTATAAGGAAAAGTGAAGGAATCGCCATGGATGGCACAAGATATATGTACCATGAAGGCACTATTGCAGTTAGTGGATGTCGACTCAAATTGGCAGACGTATCAGTGATAAAGGAACAGGATGGTTGAGATGTACCGTCATTTGTACGAAAGTAATGAGAATTGTAAAGAAATTACGATCTTGTGGTATATGTATAAGTACTACTAATAGTAGTGCGCTTATGAAAATATTGGTATTTGATACGGAGTGATAGACGGAGTAAAGGTATTTTCAAGGTAAAGAGATATTCTACAACCACCAAGAGTGGAAGTGATCAGGAAAATTTATGAGTTGCTCTACAGTATAGAGCGTATGTTATGTGAGCCGTAGCAGGCAATGGATTAGAACAATGGCATGATTTTGTGGGTTATTGTTGTATAACAATAAGGTGAGATGGGATGATTAGTGAATGAATGAATGTAAAACTTAATGTGAAATCAAGTGATTAGTATACGAACCAAGTGACAATAAAGTGCGAAAGTAAGAGGTTAACGAAAGAACTGATGTGTAAAGTGTGCAGAGAGTGTGGAATTATGTGGTCAGCAAAAGAGTTAATGTGTAATGTAAAGATGAAAATGATAAGATTAGTTAGTGAGCTGAGGTATAATTGTCAGTGCAAAGACGGACGAGCAGTTTTAAGTGCAAGAATAATGTAGAATTTTAGTGCAAGGATTAATGTAAATTTCAGTGCAAGGATTGAGGTGAAGTAGTTCTCTGTGATTCGACGGAAATGATTGGAAGATCCCTGTGTGATGGGAAATATGAAACTTATACTAAGAGATGTGAGATGTGTACAGAACTTTGAGAAAATTTAGGAATTATGGATTAGAGATTATGTTATGAACCATGGCAAGTGATTAGTCAAAGTAAAAGAGTAAACAATCTGTGAGAAGAATAAGCAAGGAAGAGATAATGGATTATGGACTGAACGGTAACAAGACAGAAGGAACTATTACGAGTTAGAAAACGTGTACGAAATTATGAAGAGAATGTGGATTATTATAATAGTGACTATGTTATAAACCAGGTCAGAGGGGTAACCGAAATGAAAGTAAACTACCAGTGAGAAGAATGACGCGAGAGAGTAAGAAGAATTAACTTATATGTAACAGGTGTATATTATACCACTAATACTAAGATTATGGGGGTAGCCCACGTGGTAATACAAAACAGTTTGGATGTTATATACAGAGGTGATACAGACACCAAATGGACTGGGTCCATGTGTGATCTGGAGTGTACGGCGTACCAGTTTTGCCGTCATATATAGATATATTATGAGTATAAATTTCTCTGTGCACTGGGTGCATGTAATATGAATTGATAGTAGGAAGATCTCAGTGGGGCCTATGTGTCAGGAGCGTGTAGCTATCTCTGTACCGGTTAAGTTCCCGGAGACTAGTAGTATTTGATATGAGTAATGAGAAATGAGGAAGTGTTCCACATTGGTGTAGTGGTTAGTATGGTAGAGATAATTTATGTAAATGCACAAAGAAGACACATTTGGGGGATGCCTTAGAATAGGGACAGCTAGTAGTAAGTCATTTTTACGGCATGGATCATATGGGTGGATTCTCTGATTGGTGGGTCATGGCATCTGGGGCCTTTAGGAAAGCAAGAGCTCGAGGGGTTAAACCTGGGAATGTTGTTACCCACTGTATTGGGAGAGTTTTTCCATATGGTTAACGCAAGATGCGGGTTATATATTTGTAAATGGACAATAGTATGTCAGATTTGGATATAAGAGTTGTGGCTTAGTGTGTAAGAACTTCGAAGTGTGATAGTGAAGCACTATTGTGGGTGTAAAGTAAGTCTGAGGAAATAAATTTTGTCTCTAAGTGAGGTAGCAAGTTAGTTGGAACCCTCGTCTTATGACAAAAAAGGGATAATAATGTGAGTTAAAGTTGACAGAATGAGTAAGTGTCCTTCTAGGAAGGCTAGTGATGATCAAGATTTCTGGTTAAAACAATGAATTGTTAGCCCTAAGGAAAAGATAAATTGAAATAGAGTCAAGTACGAACGTGTATTAATAGATGGAAACTATAATTGTAATTGATTACCAAAAGTGAATAGCTTGGTTTTGCTGGTAAAGTAGATTGAGAAGTGTTATATATAATCACATATGCCACTTATGGTGAAGTATGTGGAAAATGCACAGTGTTGATGAGGTTCTGATTAAGTACTAATGACATATGGATGAGTGTTTGTGGTAACTTTGAATATTCTGAGAGACTGATATACCAACTGGTGGTAAATTATAGAAGTAGTGGCAATGAGGGAATAAATTTTAAGTGACTTGATAATCGAGTGTCAAGGAATCCTAGTGAATAGGACATGTATATGAGAGATATGGTATTTTGAATAGTCCATCAGTTAATAGTGAAGTGGGTCGGAAATTGATTCGTTCCAAAGTGTTTAGTGAAAGTGAGTAAAGCTGTAAAGTAATAGTATTTTGAGTTTGACATCCAGGATTAAATGATGATGATTACGAGAAAGAGGTATAAATGAGTGGAACATATGGTTAAGTTGCAACATCGGAGTGGAATGAAAGTTGAAAATAGTTAGTGGGTGAAAATATTAAGCATGAGTCCTCGATATGGAGGGCATTGATGAGTGTGGTGTTTAGACTGTGAGAGGTCTGAGTATAGAATTGAGCTGACTGAGTTGATAAAGTTGAGATGTTTCTGTTAATGAAAAGAGTAACAATGAAAGTAAATTATGAATATGACTACTAGATGGAAAGATTCAGGAGTGTGTGTGGTTAAAAGACCTTAAAAGGTTAATCGAAGAGATAAACTATTGTGAGGATTGTGAATTTCGTATCATGAAGAGAAAGATATGGTTATGAGTACCTAAGAAGAGGTAAAGACACGTGACAAGGAAAAATAAAGCATATGAGTATAAAAGTTAATGTGAGTTGGAATCATAAGAAATGACAAGTGCCCTGGAAACTAGAAAGTATGTGCTTCAGTGAAAGCTAAGAAAACAACGAAATCATAAGAGTAGTAACAATAATGGAAAGGACTGGTATGTTTGGGGTATGGTTGAAACAGTGAGGACAGCGAAAAGAGTTAAGTACTAAAGAAAGTGTGAAGATACATGAAAACAGTTAGAGTCTATTATGGAAACAACTAGAGATTTTTGGGAACGACATTGGGTCAGAAAGACAGATGAAGATGAGAATGAGATGAAGTGAGACAAACAAATTGTAATATGGTCGTCTATTACCGATGAATTGGTGAAAGTGTAACCGTAAGCCGTGAAGAGCTTAAAGTATTGCGAATTGAAGGTCGTAGCACGATAAATGACAAGTGTAAAATGAGTATATGATGAACTACAGTGAGTGAAAAAGCAACAATGCTTTAAGGAAATAGTGAAAGATATAATGAGTTAAGGGGTCAGATTCCCGAAGTTATCAAGTTTGTGAAGGACTAAGTAATCATGGATACCACAGAAATGAGATTTTCGATTACACCCCGTGTTACGGGACCGTTAAGATGTAATTTTGCGGACAAAATTCTAAAAGGTGGGGTGATTATAACACCTCACAATTCTAAATTAAGTAATTAAAGTGTTAAGTGAGTAATTAAGTGAAGGATTAGTGAAAATCCCAAAGATTAGGCCAAAATACAAAGAAAGGGCAAAACGGTAATTAGCCAACACGCAACCCTAGGAAGATAAAAATTGAGCAGAAGGTCTCAGATGATAAAAATAAGCCTGGAAATGGATTCAGAAAGGAAAATTGAGTGGATAGGCAAGTTTCAGAAAAATCAGTGAATAGTGTTTTTCGCGGGTAAAAATATCGCAGACAGATTGCACCGTAAAACGTGTCAGTGGAATTTTGAGCTCTAGGTTTCAAATATGAATTTTAAATGGTCCATAGAAATAAGAAATATGATTTCTGATAATATTTGATGAATTTAAGTCAGTTTGTGGAAGCGTGCCAATGGCGCGCGTTGTAGCTTAAAGCAGTGTTTTTCCCGAACAAACGGAAAGCTCCGGATTTATCTGAGTGAGTATAATTAAAGGAGAATGGTTAATGTTAAAAATTAGAGTTTCTAAATAGGTTGTGAATTTTTGGACGTTTAGTGACAGTTCGGATGAATTTTAAATCGCGTGAGGTGGTGTGGGACCCACCCCACTTAAACCACTTAAGCCACATCACCCTAGGACACTATTCATCATCACTTCCCTCCTCCTTCGTGAAGAAACCCGTAGCCAAAACCCCATTTTCCCTTCAAAATTCATTTCCTTATAACTCCATCAATTCTTAACCAAATCAAGCGATTCTTGTGTTGAAATTTGTTGGAAACAACCTTCCAAACACATTGGTACCACTCTTGAGCCTTGAAATTGTGTGTGTGAGGAGATCTTGGCCATTTTCAGTTGCGGTTTTGGTGAGGAAAGTTGAGTTCTTGGAGCTTTTAAAAGCTCCAATGGTGGAGTATGCTTAGGAGGAGTCTTGTACCTACCATTTGGGTGAGTGTTCTTCCATTTTAATTGGTTGAATGTGGTGATTTGAATTTGTCGCATAAACTTTGCATGTATGATGTGTGATGTTAGAGACCTCAAATGGAAAATGTCTATTAGATGATAATGTCTTAGAATGATGCATTAATGCTAGAAATGCAATGAAAATTTTAAGTGAAAAATGATGAATTTTAACTTAGGAAAATTTGAGGCCATGAATTGGATTTTTGAATTTTGTGTTAATGTGTTGTATGGTGAATTGTAGTGTGATTATATGATGATATGAAGTGATTGTGTGAGGTGTGGACCATGGAAATTGAGTGGGAATCCTTGGTTTGGCTAAACAAAGAATTCGGCCATTTATGTATAAGTGAGTAAACGATATTTTGGAAAGTTTTGGTGATGTGTTGTGTGATGAAAAAGTCATTAGATGGGTTGTGTGGTGATTGGCATGTGGAAGGATCAATGTAAAAATAATAAGTGTTGAAATTGGCAAAATGTGCCTAAAGTGTAATATTTCGCAAAACGTTGCGAAAAAGTCGTAAAACAGAAAGACGGCGATTGAACTAGCCTTTGGGTAACCTAAGTAAGTGTAATAAAATGAGAAAGAAAATCTAGAAAAATAAAACCCAATTTAACACTGATATGGCCGAGCCCTACATAGTGGTGAGTGAGGATTTGACGTTTTCGCGTTTTGTCGTGTTTTGACTGAAACTGACGGCTATGCATGGTTGTATAGGTGGCCGTACGTGGATATAAACTCGGAACAGTGAAACAGTGGATTGCCCTTGGTCCTGGACCAAGTGGATTGAGGCAAGTGATGTGATTTGCACATGCTATTTTGAAATTCATGAGTGGTTAAAGTTCTAAGTGTGTGGAATTGTCATCTGTGTAGGCGTTCCCTGTGTATCAAGTTATAAGTGGAGTTTCTGCGGAGCTCAGTGGACGGATAAAAAGAAAGGTAACCTCTTGGTACTGGGGCTTGTTCCACTTTTGTGTTCCACCTTGCTAGTTGATGGCAACGGTAGGAAATGTGTATGAGTAGTGTAGAATAGCATGAGCATGCATATGCATTATCACAGTGGGTACTTATGTACCAGATCTCTGGCCAGTAGATATTTTTAGCCTTCGGGCAAGTTTTCGGACTGCCACTGGATAAGTCTCCGAGAGGGAGTTCCAGTTGACCCAGGGTCGTGGTGTGTTATCCGGATAGGAGCACACTAGGTTGTCTCGGGTGTATATGGTTGGAATGGGTACCTTGGAGGGTTGTTCTATGAACACGCCAGGGTTAGTACCCATAGGCGTATAGCCGAAGACATGGCGTGGTATTGGTAGCTACCATTCCCGCATGTCGTAGTTGTTTATGATATTATCCCCCTTTCTCTAAATCCCTTAATTTATCCCGTTTTATAACAGTGATGGTGTTTTATATTATTGATATACATCGAAGTGAACCATTGGGCGGAGTTTTCTCCAGAACCTCTTGGTTACTGAGATATATCCGTATATCTCACCCCGTCTTGGGGCATTTATTTCAAGACGTACCAGTGGATATGGAGCAGCGGGCAAGAAGCCCGCATGATGATGAGTGGAGCACGGTTGCATATTTTGCTTTTTGGTGGCCATTTGGCCTAGGCTAGACTTAGAGCATGAACATGTATATGTATGTAGGAGGAGTCCATTAGCATTATGTTCATGTTATTTTGGCTAAGTTTAGCTATCATGTCATTTTAGTTTATGAATTTATTTGGCAAGTGAAGTTGTAATACGTAAATATTCGTAGTTTAAAGTTAAAGTTGTAAATGTAATTGTAATCCAGTTTTATAAATGTACCATGGATGTATGTATTATGATGGAAGAGCTTTAGGCCTATTTTAGGTTTATGATTACCCGTATGATGATTTATGCATGAAATTGAAAGTTAGTGATTGAAACTATAAAGGATTTGAAAGTAAACTGCTTATGTTTTAAGTGTATATTGGATTGGGTTGTAAGTGCCCCAAGGCATTGTTGGTCCTTGTGTGTGCCACCCATTGCATTTTGCTGGATTTCAGGTTTATTAGTAGTTTTAAACAGCTTATGCAAATTTGGGGATTTTAGGAAATACAAAGGAAACTCTGGCGAATTTTCTGTAGAATTGACAGTTTTTGGGTGAACTTCGGGAGAGCATATCTCTCTCCCCAGTGGTCCGATTGGAACGTGTCATACGCCATTTTGAAGCTTAAGATGTCCCCTATGTTGTGTCAAAATCCTAGAATCATTGGTGGTGTTCGCAGCCCATGGTGGCTGATGGCACAATCTTCCCTGTACTGGCCAGTACCAGTGGGCAGATTCGGGTCTGTGTTGGGAAATTAATTCCCGCTTCATTACTTGGTTAGATTAAGCATACGATATATCAAATCGAAGTTTGAGGTGTCTAGTTTATGGTGTAAAAGTTTGAGAGACAATGGCTTCGTGGTTAGGTGCAGAATATCCCGTGAAAGTTGGAGGTTTTGGGCTGTTTTGGAGTTGGTGGGCAATGTTGTTTGTCCAACTTCAAACGGCGATAACCGGAGCTCACGAGCTCGGAATCGAGTGTGTGATAGCTTGTTAGAAAGGTAATTGATTAAGGAAAAAGGATAACCTGGAGTCTAGGTTTGGATTTTTGTTTTGTGTTTGCAGAAAAATAAATTAGTGAATCTGGTTGAGTTGGTAAAAATGTAAAAGTGAGGAATTGGCTAAGTGGGTTTATGGGAACCCCTTAGTGTCTTGTATGAAATAAAATTAAGTGTATAAATAGTTTAAATAAGTCTTCCGCTAGTGTTTCAGTTACGATCACAACTTTTTATTATTACGCTTTTTATACTTTACTGTTCGCGTAATAATCGAAAAAAGTTTATTCTCATTTTTATAAATGAATTGCTGTGATTGTAACTGCGCTTAATATCATAATTAATGTTAACAATACCGGTGTACAACGGGCTGTTACAGGTACACCAAGGCTCTGATACCATGTAAAGAACCAATTCAACCCAAAATCTTAAATTGTTGCGTGAGGCTATATTAATGGTTTTATATATCTCAACAAAATTAAAGAAATTCTCAATTAATTTCTCGTACCAAATATCTTCAAAACTAATATTTTATCTGGTAATATACGATAAAATCAAACGGTAAAGATGAAAAATAAATTTTCAAATCCAAATCTATTATATGTATATAAGTTGGAAATCCACACTTTACTAAAATAATATAAGTATCTAAGTGGGGATGTACTCAAACAAAACTGCAACATTTTTATCTCATATTTTGTTCTTGTAAATACAGTGTAATCACAATGCCAATTTCTCCGTCTGAAAAATATAATTATAACTACGCTAGTCTCCCTCGCCTCTCGCCTAAATTAAGAGATGAACCAATTTCAAAATCCGAACTAGTTTTAAATCAAAATCGGATCTAAACCATAAATTTGTTCCGGTCCAAGAAAAGAAAAATGGTTTTCAAAAACTAAAATTTGTTATATTTGAAAAATCAAACTACTAAATTCGGTTCAGTGCCGCATACATAAATAAATTGAACCAACCCATACACACCCTTACCCCTAAGATTACATATTACAACAAGTGCTTGCAGCATACATGCATTCAACTGTGTAGAATCTCAAAATCCTATCAGTTGCTTCATCCTAAATCAAAACTTAAGAATGATAAAAGAATAATCTCAAGCAGTGTTTTAAAATTCGAATTGGTCATCGACTCGGTCAAGGTACTGGGCGTTGGTTCAATCAGTTTCAATTGGATTTACTGTTCACATATAACAAAAATATATAAACATATTACTTATATTAAAAATTTACATAAGAAGCTATCAATAAGCTTCAAAAAAATAAATTAGTTCTCAATGATAAAAAATATTATATACTTCTAGGCTTCTAGTTCTAGATCATATTTAAAATGTAATATAAGCTAAATACACCTTTTGTGCCTTGACATAACATAGATAAACTAAATCATGATAACAAATGATAGGCATGAAATACACACGGAGGAGAAAGTGTCCACCATTGAAATGAGACCATTAGTGTTTATCCCCATTTAACTTATTGAGATCATTATAAGATGCAACTAAATTACATAAACGAACCGCACTAATCCAAAATATCTTCTTATTTTCACCATACTTTTTAATCATATCTACCACAAAATATGAGTATGGTTTAATTCAAGAGTATCCAGTAACCAAAAAAAAAAAGTTTTACCAAAAAGAGAGAGAAGGTCAATGGGTCTAACCCAGTTCAACTGGGTCGCAGCGTTCTTCACAAAAGGCACAAACATAAACTAAAAGAATACACCGTAAAATAAGAACATCAAGAACACAATCAAACATTATAAAAGGTGGGAGTTTTAATAAAAAAACAAGAACTGGGATGAAAGAGAGAGATCAGATCAGATCACAGAGAGATCAGATCAGATTAGAGAGAGATTAGGGAGGAGGAGACACGGAAAGAGCATAACAGGAATGACAACGATGGTGCTGAGATGATCTATTATTTACTTAAAGGAAAAAAAGGGAGAAAATTGACATGATCATGTAGAAACTTTATTAATATATTTTAATTTTTTTAAAAATAATTTAAAAAAAATTAAAATTTTTACGAAAATGCCATTTGACCGTGTCGGAGCGTGTCGGACTCGGTCAATTCGCGTGTCAGAATGGTCAACGTGTCGGAAAAAGTTGACCGCGTGTCCAACACCGTGTCGAAGCGTGTCGCCGTGTCGGAGCGTGTCAGACACGACTCTCCCTTTTTTTGGAGTGTCCGTGCTTCCTTGCCCACAAATAATGATTCAAAATAAATATGTTTAAGTTCATTTGTTAAAAGACCTGTGCAATATGTCAGTAGTTTGAACTTGCAAGAAAGAGTTATGAAAAGGGGCAACCTAAATATCATAAGTGAGGATTAGTCTTGTATGTCATATAAAAAATCTCAATAAATAAAAAAAGAAAGTGCATATAAAAAAAAGTCATGCATAAATATTCTTTTGTATGTAAGTTCCATAATATTAATCAAGTGTTTGTAGATAAAATAAATGAAAATGTTAAAAATATATAAAATCATTAATGTAATATCACTTAACAATTTAAGCTTTTGTATTAAGTTGGTTCTTTACATGGTATCAAAGCGGAAAAGCCTCCGTAAGACAGTAACTAAGTGGTCACATGTTCGATCCTCATCACCCCATTTAATGAATAAATAATTAAGTATTATAGAGTTTGTTAGCACTGATGGGTGGACTTGTACATTATCCACCCTTCAAGTGTTAGAAAAAATAAAATAAAATAAACATTAATGTTAGGGGTATTCATCAACCGATCCAAACCAATTCAAACCGCGATAATCGAACCGAAAAACTGATAACCGAATAAACAGAAATCTGAAAAACCGATAACCGAAAAAAAACCGCAAATTTTAATTGGATTGGATCGGTTTTTGGATGGGTTGATGAAAACCGATCCAATCCAAACCGATCCAATATATTAATTCTCCTCTACCTACTTGGGTCTTTCCTCAATCATAGCCCAAAAATTTCTAAACCCAAGACTCATTAACCCATCAACTAGACCCAAGAAAAAACCTAGTCACATCTAATCAACAAAATTTTATATGTGTAAAGCTTCATATCTCTTTGTCCAAAAAAAAAACTATATTATCGTTTACTAATGCTTTTCTATTTCAAAAAATATTGGATTGGATCGGATCAGATTTGAAAAAAAAAACCCAAACCGAATGGATGACTACATGATCAAAGTGAAGAGATTGGATCAGATGATTTTTGCTTCCAAAACTGATCCAATCCAGACCGCGAACACCCCTAATTAATGTAGCCTCCCTTCAAGCCCAATAGGCTCTTATGTGAGAGAATGCATTAGAGAAATATAAAAAGATCATTAACGTAGTCTCACATAATAATTTAAGCTTTTTGGTCGAATTGATTCTTTATAGAAAATATCACTTAACATTTGTGGGATCCTCAAGGTGGGTCAAGAACACTTTGCAATCCCTTTTCTACTCAAACGGGCTTTCGTCACAAGAGAATGATACTGGTATAATGTAACAGCCCGTTGTACACCGGTATTGTTAACATTGATTATGATATTAAGCGCAGTTACAATCACAATGATTGGGTTAATTAAATTACGGGCAAATTTTTCTTTTATCATAATCCTTTTCTTACATCAACACTTTTTCCGTAATCAATTAAAACAACACTATAATTGTAAATGCAATACGCGGAATCATACATGTTACTAACCTCATAAATCCTTCTTTTTATTCAATTCATTTAAACTCACCATCTTACTCTCACATTTTACCAAGTTATAGTCCTTTACGTTGTCTACGCGTGGTTTCAAACCACGAACCATTTGGAGTTCTACCCATCAAGTTAAGCCCCTTTCTTTTAGTCTAGAAAAACCTGAATTTTCGAAAATTACACTGTGGTAATCGATTACCAGTGGGTGGTAATCGATTACCACCTGTCAAAAATGAGGCAGTAGCCAAATTTTGACCTCCTCTGTTCTGGTAATCGATTACCAACTTTGGGTAATCGATTACCTCACATGGTAATCGATTACCAAAGCTCAGTAATCGATTACCAGTGAAGACAGTAGCCAATTTTCCGTCCCCTGTTGCATGGTAATCGATTACCATGCTTGGGTAATCGATTACTATGCAGCAAAAATGACAGATCACAGCATTTTAAGCCCAAGAAAGGTTGTGTAATCCATCCCTAACCCCTTGGTACTCCACACAACACATAATCATGTCCTAATGTAGGCTCTAGGCCCTTCCATCATGCATTTTCCTTAAATCAAACATCATTTACAAAGTCCTCAATGTAATGGCCATTTACATACAAAGATGGACCATTTTTACAACATGAATACCAAGACTTCAAGGCTATGAATGTGGCAATGGACAAGTCCCATGCTCACTCAAATATACAGTTATCCATGTCATGAATAATAAGCTATAAACAAGACTTAGTATACAATCATGAACACTAACAAAAAGCATGGATATAACATCATGCAATATGTTCATGACCTAAGTCTCAAAATGCTAATGTCATGCAATCCCAATGCACCGCATGCCACTCCAATGTCCACTATACGGGCTTCTTGCCCGAAGCTCCTCCCGGCTCATAGTGACCTGAAATGTGGTCCCCCAAACACGGGGTGAGATATACGGATATATCTCAGTAAACCAATGGAGCTAGAGGCTCTCTCCACTCCATCGCTCACTAAAATGTATAAATATGACATCATGTAATATGCAAGCAATACAATATCACCATCCACCTGGAGACACCCAAGAACATCCACGCATGGACTCATGTTCAAGGACTCCATCATATAACTCCCGAGACAATCCTGGCGCCTCTCCCATGGTTGAGAAGACTCCATGGCAATACCCAACCGGAACTCCTCATGAGCCCTATCCGGCGGATGTCCCACGTTTGGATCATCCTGGCGCCGCTCCCAGAGTCGACTCCACGGCAAAACCCGACTGGCATTCTCACAAGGATGAACCCAGCGGATGTCCAAACTCCACACGTCAACTGGCCAGTGACCAAACAATTTTCACAAAAATCCAAGCAATATGCATACAAGCACACAATCACACCATGTCATAACCACATAATCCAACCACTACCTTCCACTAGGTGTGGTGGAGCACACTAGGGATTAAACCCAAGTTCCAAGAGTTTACCTCAATACGAGCAATCCGTTCCAAACGTATGCTCCCAATCAACCTTTCACAATGACGTCCGTGTGAGGCACCCTACAACAATCATCAAATCCAAATTACACCAAAACTCATTTTCCATGAAAATTCCTCAATTTTTCCTAAGTTAAAAACCTATCTTTTTCACCAAAAATTATCATAGCATTTCTAGCTTACAAGCATGATTCTAAGGCCTTTTCATCTAATAGCATTTTTCCATTTGGGCTCTCTATCATCACACATCTAAAATTTAAGGTTTAGAGCATAAATTCCTAGATCTATGAAATCAACCACAAAAATACTACAAATATACTCACAATCAAGTGTATGCTCACCACCAAGGTTCCACTAAGCCAAGGGAAGACCAAAAGCTCCAAGAAACTCCAAGAACACTATGGGTCGGATCTGATTTTTGCCAAAAACGCAGCCAAGAGATGGATTCAAGGTTTCTAAGTGTTACCAATGGATCTAGAAGGTTGTTTACAATAGATTTCGACACCAAAATCAAGCGATTCGGTGAAGAAATGAAGAAATGGCAAGAATGTGAAGAAATGGGGTTTTGGCTCCTTTTGCAGGGAGGGGCGCGCGAAGAAGAAGAGAAAAAGAAAGGAAAGAAAGAAGAAAAAGGGGTGGGGGCCAAGTGACTTCGGTCACACGGGTCCCACACGCGATCTAACTTTAACCCCGATAAAAATTCCGATCATAAATTCTTAATCTACATATTTTTCCAGTCCATGACATATTTTTATTTCTCCAAAATATTGATAAAACTTTCACACCTATCGGTACACTCACACCACAGTATTTAACACTTAAAAATCACTATTCATCAATTTTTCCCAAATTTGCCTATTCACTCAATTTTTCGCCCTGATTCCATTTCCAGTATTACTTTTGTCATATGAAATCTCTAACTCAGTATTTATGCCTCAGAATACACGGTTGGCAAATTACCATTTTGCCCTTTTTGCCCATTTTGGCCATAATCCTTGGATTTTCACTAATCCACCAACTTTCATTTCACATTATAATATAAAAATTCACATTTAAATATATGAGGTGTTATATTCACCCCACCTTTTAGAAATTTTGTCCGCAAAATTAAATCATACCTGCTCGCTAACTCAGGATACAGCCGGAGAATCTCGTCCTCCCGCTCCCAAAGCCTCCTCAGGTGTGCGGCCTTCCCACTGAATCTTCAGCTTGCCAATTTCACTGCGATCCAATACTGCAATAGACCAATGGGAGTCTTCAAGTTCTCCCTGATTTCAATATTATCCGGCATCACCACATGTGATTCATCCGGAACATAACGTCGCAACTGCGACACATGAAAAACATCATGTAAATTAGACAACTGCGGGGGTAAGGCAAGCTGATAGGCCACCAATCCTACTCTTTTCATAATTTGATATGGCCCAATGAACCGAGGACTCAGCTTCCTCACGCCCAACGCACGGCCAACACCTGTGACCGGAGATAACCGTACAAAAACATGGTCACCTTCCTCAAATTCCAGCGGTCTATGCTTATTGTCATAGTAGCTTTTCTGCCGATTCTGTGCCTGTTTCAATTTTTCTCTGATCATTTCAATTTGTACTGTTGTTTCCTGCACAAAATCCGGACCAAATCTTTCTTTATCGCCAACTTCAGTCTAACAAGTGGGCGTACGACACCTCCTGCCATACAAAACCTCATATGGTGCCATACCCAGACTGGAATGAAAACTGTTATTATAAGAAAATTCCACCAGTGGTAAGTACTTATCCCAAGCATTACCCTGTTCCAGTGTACAAGCTCTCAGCATATCCTCAAGTGTCTGTATGGTCCTCTCAGTCTGACCATCAGTCTGCGGGTGATAAGCAGTGCTCAGTCGAAGCTGAGTGCCAAAAGCCTGCTGCAAAGCTCCCCAAAAGCGTGAAGTAAACTTCGGGTCCCGATCACTAACAATGCTAATCGGTATCCCATGGAGTCTAACAATCTCCTTTACATACAATGTAGCCAACTTCTCCGTGGTGTAGTCCACTCGTACTGGTAGAAAGTGTGCAGACTTCGTGAGTCGGTCCACAATAACCCAAATCGAATCATAACCAGCTTGAGTCTGCGGCAATCCAACAACAAAATCCATCGAAATACTTTCCCATTTCCATTCTGGTATATCCAGCGGCTGAAGTAATCCAGCAGGTTTCTGATGCTCTATTTTTACTTTCTGACACACCAAGCACTTAGACACGTACTCGGCAACATCCCTTTTCATCCCAGGCCACCAGAACTTAACTTTCGAATCTTGGTACATTTTTGTGGCACCTGGGTGGATAGCATATTGACCCTTGTGGGCCTCAGTCATAACTTCCTCTGCAAGTTCCTTGGGCACAACAATCCTGCCCTGATATAGTAATAATCCCTGTTCATTAACAGATATGCCACTCTGGCCTTTCAAATACTTTATACTTTCATTGCGAATCTGAGTCTCTTTAATCTTCTCGTGCAGCTCGTTTTCAATCCGAGTCAACTCCATATCACATATTCTCCCTGCAAAGAAATCCGTTATTTTCATGTCACGGAATTACTCAATCACTTCGTTGTCCCGCATCATCATATGAGATAAATTGACAGACTTCCTACTCAATGCATCTGCCACAACATTAGCCTTTCCCGGGTGGTACTTCAGCTCAAAGTCATAATCTTTCAAGAATTCAACCCATCTACGCTGCCTCATATTCAGCTCCTTCTGATCAAACAAATATTTCAAGCTTTTATGGTCGCTGAACACAGCAAATTTCATCCCATACAGAAAGTGCCTCCAAATTTTCAAGGCAAACACAATAGCAGCCAATTCCAAGTCGTGCGTCGGATAATTCTCTTCATGTGGCCTTAACTGCCTAGACGCATAAGCGATCACTTTTCCTTCCTGCATCAATACGCTCCCTAAACCTTTCTTAGAAGCATCACAATATAACACAAACTCACCCTCCGGATCAGGTAGAGTCAACACCGGAGCAGTGGTCAACTTCTCTTTCAGTAGCAGAAAACAGTCCTCACATTCCTGGGTCCACACAAAAGGAACATCCTTTCGTGTCAATCGAGTCAACGGTAGAACCATTGCAGAAAATCCCTGTATAAATCGGCGATAATAGCCAGCAAGCCCCAGAAAACTTCTAATCTCAGTCACAGTCTTAGGTCGTTCCCAGTCACTTACCGCTTCAATCTTGCTTGGATCCACTGCAACACCACTTGCAGAAATAACATGACCCAAAAATTGCACTTCAGACAACCAGAATTCACACTTAGACGGTTTAGCATATAGCTTTTTATCTTTCAACACCTGCAACACAGTCCTCAAATGGTCGATGTGCTCCTCTTTACTCTTAGAGTAGATCAAAATGTCATCAATAAACACAATTACAAACTGGTCCAAATACGGTTTAAAAATGCGATTCATATAATCCATGAACACCACAGGGGCATTAGTAAGCCCGAAAGGAATCACTTGATATTCAAAATGTCCATATCTGGATCAGAAAGCTGTTTTTGGTACATCCTCCGGTTTAATCCGAATCTGGTGATATCCGAACCGGAGATCAATCTTCGAAAATACACAGGCATCTCTCAACTGATCTAATAAATCATCAATGCGCGGCAGTGGGTACCGGTTCTTAATAGTCACTTTATTCAGCTGTCGGTAGTCAGTGCACAATCTCATGCTACCATCCTTTTTCTTTACAAATATCACCGGTGCTCCCCACGGAGACACACTCGGCCTAATAAAATTCTTCGCAGATAGTTCTTCAATGTGTTTCTTCAACTCAGCCAACTCAAGTGGCGACATCCGGTATGGAGCCAAGGAGATCGGCCCCACACCAGGCAATAGGTCAATCGAGAATTCGATCTCTCTCTCAGGCGGGAATTCCGGTATCTCATCAGGAAATACATCCTCAAATTCATTTACAACCGGAATAGTAGAAATTTCCTCCTTTTTGTCACCCACCAATCCGCCCAACAAGACATATCCCAAATCTCCAGCCTTCAAGGCTTTCACAGTTTGACTGACAGACAAATATAAAGACGGACAAACAGACGGCCTCTCGTGAGATAGCAACAACCTCTTTCCGCAGCAATCAATCATTGCGCAGTTCCGAGATAACCAATCCATCCCCAAAATCAAATTGACAGAGGCCAGGGGTAAGATAATTAAATCAATGGTGTAACCCCTGCCTAAATAAGTAAACTTCACATCTTCACAAATCCAAGACGATTCACTAACCTCTCCTGTAGCGGTAGTAATACGCATCGGAGGAACCATTCGTGTCACCTTTAAGTCCAGCGCCTTAGCCACATAGTCCGCCACAAATGAATGCGTTGCTCCCGAATCAAATAATACAGACAAATCAACATTAGATAGGAAAATTATACCTTTAACCAAATTCGGAGCCTTTTCAGTACGTTGCGCATTTGTAGTATAAACTCGTCCCACAGTAGGAACAACAGCAATAGGAGTAGCAGTAGTAGTAGCTGCCGGCAAGGCCTGCAGATTCGCAGCCTGCCCCGAAGAAGATGGACAATTTCTAGCAAAGTGGCCATTCTGACCACATCTAAAGCAAGCCGACGAACCAGCACCACATACACCTTTGTGGTATTTCCCACACTTCCCACATTGTGGGGTAAAATATCTGTTCGCAGCACCACCACCACCAGTGTTTCCACCCCTCTTGAATTGACCAGGAGGCTGCCTCACATGCAACCCCCTACCCCTGTTATTATTATTAAAGCCTCCTCTATTAGTATTTCCGGAAGGACCAGGTGTCCTCTTAACATCTTGCTCTTTTACCTTATCCGCTTTCGGATACCTCCCATAAACAGTCTCGACCCTCTTGCATTGGGTCACCAAGTCGGCGAAGTTTCTCACCGCAGTATTAGACATCCTCTTAGCAATCTTCTCACTCAGCCCTCTTTGAAATTTAGCTGACAAGAATTCCGGAGTAGGTAGTGTACCTCCATAGTTAGCAAACTTGACAAGCTCATTAAATTTTGCCACATAGGCATCCACAGTCATGACTCCCTGTACCAAATTATCAAATTCACCTTGCTTTGCCTCCCGAACATCACGGGGAAAATATTCTTCATGAAATAATCCTTCAAACATAGTCCAAGAGATAACCTCACCCTGAATAACAAATGGGCGAGACACATTGTCCCACCACTCCTGGGCATCACCCTCCAGCATATAAACCGAATACAATAATTTCTGCAGATCTTGGCATCTCATCACCTGGAAGATCTTATCCATACCCCTCAACCAAGCAGTAACCTCCTTTGGGTCCTTTGACCCCAGAAATGCGGGTGGCTTATGTTTCCTAAAAGATATGAGCCTACGCTCATCATCAGCATTATCAATAACCTGCCCCGCAGCCCCAGTAGATTGGGCAACAAATTACGGATCAGGAACATAGCTAGGGTCAGTAGTATGATGACTAGCCTCACCAGTGTGGTGACTAGCCCCACTCTCCCCCTGTTGAGGAGTAACAGATGGCGTCGGTGTAGGAGTCACCGTAGCCGTATGTGGAGGTGAATTATCCCTCCTAGGACGAGCTCTTTCGGCCCTCATCTCAGCCATAAAGGCCTGCATCATATCCTGATTAGTCTTCATCAGGTTTTCAGTCATGTTTCTATTCGCAGCCGTTTCCGCCTGTAGAGCATTCAGGACTGCAGTGACCAAACAATTTTCACAAAAATCCAAGCAATATGCATACAAGCACACAATCACACCATGTCATAACCACATAATCCAACCACTACCTTCCACTAGGTGTGGTGGAGCACACTAGGGATTAAACCCAAGTTCCAAGAGTTTACCTCAATACGAGCAATCTGTTCCAAACGTATGCTCCCAATCAACCTTTCACAATGACGTCCGTGTGAGGCACCCTACAACAATCATCAAATCCAAATTACACCAAAACTCATTTTCCATGAAAATTCCTCAATTTTTCCTAAGTTAAAAACCTATCTTTTTCACCAAAAATTATCATAGCATTTCTAGCTTACAAGCATGATTCTAAGGCCTTTTCATCTAATAGCATTTTTCCATTTGGGCTCTCTATCATCACACATCTAAAATTTAAGGTTTAGAGCATAAATTCCTAGATCTATGAAATCAACCACAAAAATACTACAAATATACTCACAATCAAGTGTATGCTCACCACCAAGGTTCCACTAAGCCAAGGGAAGACCAAAAGCTCCAAGAAACTCCAAGAACACTATGGGTCGGATCTGATTTTTGCCAAAAACGCAGCCAAGAGATGGATTCAAGGTTTCTAAGTGTTACCAATGGATCTAGAAGGTTGTTTACAATAGATTTCGACACCAAAATCAAGCGATTCGGTGAAGAAATGAAGAAATGGCAAGAATGTGAAGAAATGGGGTTTTGGCTCCTTTTGCAGGGAGGGGCGCGCGAAGAAGAAGAGAAAAAGAAAGGAAAGAAAGAAGAAAAAGGGGTGGGGGCCAAGTGACTTCGGTCACACGGGTCCCACACGCGATCTAACTTTAACCCCGATAAAAATTCCGATCATAAATTCTTAATCTACATATTTTTCCAGTCCATGACATATTTTTATTTCTCCAAAATATTGATAAAACTTTCACACCTATCGGTACACTCACACCACAGTATTTAACACTTAAAAATCACTATTCATCAATTTTTCCCAAATTTGCCTATTCACTCAATTTTTCGCCCTGATTCCATTTCCAGTATTACTTTTGTCATATGAAATCTCTAACTCAGTATTTATGCCTCAGAATACACGGTTGGCAAATTACCATTTTGCCCTTTTTGCCCATTTTGGCCATAATCCTTGGATTTTCACTAATCCACCAACTTTCATTTCACATTATAATATAAAAATTCACATTTAAATATATGAGGTGTTATATATAAAGTGAGAGCGCTCTAGGTTTCCAAGGCTACTCTATTGGCAAAAATAACCAACCAAACTCAAATGGAATGAAGAACTCATTCTTCTACGTGAAAAAAAATGAATTAATTGGACCCCTCCCACAATTAAGGGCAGGAATTAATGGGTTTACATCGGATAAAATAGTGGTGGTCCCTAATTTACACAACCTGTTATGGACCTGTACGAAGGACCTATATAATCGGCCCATTTAGACAACCCGACAATAGACAACCGGCAATAGAAAACCCGAAGATAGTGAAACGGATCGCCATCAAGGGCATGTAACGCATAATACGTTACCACGCGGTAACGGCCGACCAACTGTAATGACCGCCTCGTCATGACAGCTCAGGTCCAAGTATGCACCCTGTACAACAGCCCCTATAAATAAGAACACGATTCAGAGGTAGAGACACATTCTATTTTTCACTCACGATCATCACCATGTTCACACACTCCATTTGATATGCAGTTATCAGCTAAATTCAAGGGTGTCTATACTATAGATATTCCTGAAGAGAGCATTACATCCAGATCAATTTGTCAGCCTAATTGGGTTGAACATTTCTGTCTTAAGAACAGAACAGTGGCGCTGTCTGTGGGAAACCTACCCACGACTCATCTTCAAAAAATCCAATTGATCAAGAATGGTGGTCCACACGAGAAGCAATAGCCAGCAAAACCCGCCGTTGGATCCGGTTTTGGAGGAAGTAAACCAACCCTAAAACCAACGAAACGTCAGAGTGGACCATGATAACGTCCATCTCAGTGAAGACGTCTCAGATACCGCTTCTACCCCTATGCGGCAGGAGAGGAATAAAGCAGGAGCTATGGTTCCAATAAGGAAAAACCCCTCTTTGCCTCCTAGGGAGTTAGTAGGGAATATCGCTCAATTGATAGATCCCGAATCACGGCTGACCCAGAATGCACTCGCCGCAATTTTACAACGAATGTCGGAGATGGAAAATCGCAACAACCTTCAACGGCAGCATGATCTCCAAACAGTGTGCAATGAAAATATTAAAGGGATCCATGATCTAGAACATCGATTGAGGGGGATAACTGAACCCGGAAGAGACGGAAGAAGAGGCCACAATGGCAATGGCCAAGAAGGAAATCACGATCCATCTCAACAGAACCGGATCCAAAAAACAGGACCTAACCCAACGCGTGTTGGAAATAACACGACGATAGAAGGACAAAACACAGTTCCATCGGCCACAAATAAGATCACCCAGACATGAACTGATATTCAAAGAAACCAGGAAGAATTACATCCTGGTCAAAATACATAGGATAAAGGAAGGCATGCCGAACCTGGTTTATATAGGAGGAGATATAGTCGAGGGCAATACAACAACAGCCCCTTCACAAGTGAGATACTGAACACTCATTTCCCAAAAGATTTCGATTCAGCACGTTTGCCGAAATATGACGGAAGCCAAGATCCACAGGTTCATATAGACGCTTTTGATACAGATATGTATATCCGAGGGATAGATGAGCCTCTTATATCTCGGATATTTGCCATCACCTTAACTGGGGCGGCACAGGCATGGTTCTCAACCCTCCCTGCCAACTTAATCAGTTCCTTTGAAGAGTTCGGGCAGCGATTCCTCTTAATTTTGCCACGAGCAAAAAGCACCCAAAATCCGAATTCGCACTCGGAAAAATACACCAACATCCAAGAGAAAACCCTCCAGAAATACCTCAATCGATTCAACGATGCTGCCTTGCAGGTACCAAATTTACCAGAAAATGTCCACGTTCACCTTATTGTGGCTGGCTTGGACGAAGCTTCAAGATTGGCCAAATCAGTCTACAAAGATCCAGTGAAAACATTGGAAGAATTCAGAACCCGGTCCAAGAAGTACCTTGAACTCGAACAAATGGAGATAGCAAACGCTCAACCAGAAGAAGGAAAGGGAGTAAGCCCAAAAGGGAGAAACCCGGTTCCGAAATCAAGAGATCGGGTCCACATCAAGAAAAAGAAAACAGACCCCGAATACCCGATTCCTGAGATCGAGTTGGAAGGTATGACAAATATACACCATTGAACGCTTCGCATTCTCAAATATGGAGGGAAGAAGCCATGACGGAAATGAGAAAGGTAGACAGACCCCGACCCATATCTGACAGAGGAGGGTTGGACAAATCCAAATACTGCGTTTCATGATGGGCCGGGTCACACAACAGATCAATGTTGGGATCTCCGAGATGCTGTTGAAAAATTCGTAAGAGATGACGGATTGCGACAATACGTAATTCGAACACAGGGATCTAAAAATAACAAGAGAAAGTTTGACAACAGGAAAAGAAATAGAAGCCCATTTCCTAAAAACAAGGGCAAGGAGAGCAAAATCCCGGCAAATGGATCTACCCATGAGGAATTCCCGGAAGTAGCTTTTGAATGTAATGTAATCAGCGGGGCTCTTGGCGGAGGCGGCGACACGATGAATGCCAGACGGAAATATTTGAGGGAAGTCCTCTCCATTCGAGATCGCCCTGCTTTTAAGGAGAATCAAAACACACCAGACCCCCCCTTTGTTATACTTCACAAAGGAGGACATACAAGGAGTAATGTCGGGACATGTAGATGGTTTGGTTATTGCCGGAACCCTAGTTAATTGTCGGGTTAAAAAAATATTTGTAGATGTAGGAAGTTGTGCTAACATTATATTATGGGACGCGTTCAAAAAGATGAACCTTGATGAAGAAGATCTCAGGCCCTGTAAAACAATGCTGATAGCCTTTAACGGACAACACACTTCTCCGAAAGGTTATATAGACCTGAGATTAACACAAGGAACAAAACAAGCGTTCAAATCAGAACGGGTTAGGTTCATAGTAGCTAATTTTCCGTCAGAATACAACATAATCCTGGGAAGACCAACTATACATCAATGGGACATGATGGTTTCTACTAAACATCAGAAGATCAAGATGGTAAGCAGCAAGAATGACGTAATCACCATTTATGGTGATCAGAAGGAATCTCGAGGATGTTATTTCGATACTATCAAAGAAAGTAAAGGCGGACCTTCCAACCTTCCTCGGATTCATCCTGGTGATAAACATGTAAAAAATATAGCTCCTCAACATCAAGGAAAGCCGGTTAACATCGTGGAACTCGACATGAGGGAGGAAACAATCCCACGGCCAGAACCTGATGGAGAAATAGAAGATTTATTATTGGGGGATGAACCCGGCCAATATACCTGAATTGGTAAATCCATCGACCCCCTTCTCAAAGGAGAAATTGCCGAGTTTCTTAGAGGAAACAATGATGTCTTTGCTTGGACATCATCAGAAATTCCGGGTATTGATCCAAATTTTTGTTGTCACAAGCTGGCAGTCTATCCAGGCTCAATAAAAATTTCACAAGAAAAGAGGAAATTGGGACCTGAGCGACAACAAGTCTTAGAAGAACACGTCAAAGAACTACTGGATGCCGGTTTCATCCGGGAAATTCAGTATACAACATGGCTTGCGAATGTTGTAATGGTGAAAAAACCAAATGGAAAGTGGAGAGTTTGTACTGACTATACGGACTTAAACAAGGTCTGCCCCAAAGATTTCTACCCCATGCCCAACATAGACCAGCTGGTGGATAATTCGACGGGTTTTCAACTTCTATCCTTCATGGATGCTTATTCGGGTTATAACCAAATTCCAATGTATCCAGAGGACCAAGAAAAGACAGCTTTCATTGCCGAAAAAGCAAATTACTGTTACAACGTCATGCCATTGGTCTGAAGAACTCAGGGGCAACATATCAGAGGATGATGAACAAAGTCTTTAAGGATCAGCTGGGTAAGAATGTTGAAGTATATATCGATGACATGATTGTAAAGTCATTCTGCGCCGCCACTCATATCCAAGATTCGGAACAGACCTTTCAAAAACTCAGGACATACTGCATTCGCCTAAACCCGGCTAAATGCGCGTTTGGAGTTCCTGCAGGAAAACTCTTGGGCTTCATGTTAACTCACCGTGGGATCTAGGCCAACCCGGACAAATGCAGGGCGGTTCTTGACATGAAGGAACCACGAAACAAGAAGGAAATACAACAATTAACAGGAAGGATAGCAGCATTAACACGATTTCTACCAAAGTCGGCTGAAAATGCCCTCCCATTTTTCAAATTATTAAAAAAGGAGGCAGCTGAAGGCTGGAATCCAGAATGCCAAATGGCGTTTGATGAATTAAAGAAATGTCTAGCAACCCCACCAGTACTGTGAAAACCAGAATTGGGAGATATTCTAATCCTATACTTGGTTGTGGGAGAGGAAACAGTAAGCGCGATCCTGATTAAGGAAACCACTGAAGGACAAAAACCGATTTATTTTATCAGCAGGGCATTGCAAGGCGTTGAGCTCAGATATCAAAGATTGGGAAAAGTAGCATATGCATTGCTAGTTACGGCCAGGAGATTACGGCCCTACTTCCAAGGACATCAGATCAAGGTTCGCAACAATCAACCAATTCGACAAGTGTTGCATAAACTGGACCTAGCTGGAAGAATGGTTAATTGGGAAATCGAACTCAGTGAGTATGATATAGTCTATGAAAGCCGAATGACTATCAAATCATAAGCCTTAGCCACTTCGTGATGGAGCTGACTCCGATACGCCAAGAACATAACCAAGTGATGAATGCCTGGAAGGTCTATGTTGATGGATAGAAGCAGAGCAAGTTGTCACTATCACCTCTGCAAGGGTGAAAAATATTTTGGAGAAAAACATCGTTTCGAGATTTGGAATACCAGCCGAAGTGATTACATATAACGGATCACAATTCGTCGACAAAAGATTCCAACAATTGATGAAGGACTTCCATATTATCCATCATTTTGCGTCTATGGAATACCCACAATCAAATGGGCAAGCTGAGGCAGCAAACAAAGTAATTGTGGACGGCCTCAGGAAACGAATGGCAGACGCCAAGGGAAGTTGGGTTCAACAACTACACTTTGTCCTTTGGGGATATAGAACGAGTACTCAAACATCAACAGGGGAAACCCCTTTCTGGCTAACATATGGCTGTGAGGCTATGATTCCAGTAGAAGTCGGCGAAACTTCTTGGAGACGAATGAATAACATAACACAAGGCGAACAACAGAACAGTCAGTTGCTCACTGCCGAGTTGGATCTCATAGAGGAAACTCGGGTGCTAGCTCATTGCCGAGACATGATGGCTAAACAAAAAATGACGGCCAGGCACAATAAGAAGGTGCGACCAAGAACTTTCGAGATCAAAGATTTGGTGCTCAGAAGAGTAGATATCGGAAACCGGAATGCACGATAAGGCAAATGGGCTGCAAATTGGGAAGGGCCATACCGGGTTCAACACAAACTGGGAAAAGGAGCTTATGTCCTGGAAACGATAGAAGGCAAGCCCATTAAGAGGACATGGAATGCGGACAAGTTAAAAGTGTATTACAGCTAAAGACCTTTGCAATTTCTTAGATGAAGTTATCCTCTATTAGAGACTTTATTAAAAAGCCAAATATGCTGGCAATATTCATGTAATAGTCGAACTGATATGAATAAATGAGGAATTATTTCTTATAAAAGATTTTTTCTTATTTATTATTAGTATCGTACACAAACTAAGGTATAAGATGCAATCAGCTATAATGACCCTAATCAGGTCGAAATGCCCATTATTTTTGGATTCACAACCAAAAAGGAGGGGCAGGTACCATGATTGCCTTTACCTTGGACAACTTTATAAACAGTTACGTCCGAAATGACGAGCGTTTTATATGCAGGCTTAAATAACTAAGTCAAACAAATATGCATCATGAATAATGGCAAAATCAGAATCTGTCTAAATGCTCTGACCTCGGCCAGGTCATATAAACCAAACTCATATAATGTGAGGGTTTTCGAAATACATCCGCCATAAAAACCTTGGCTAAAAATAACATGTTATAGAAAAGTGAAAACCGGAGAAAAGCCGGCAATATTCGTTACATATCAAAAAAGGCTCTTAAGGCCCTAAAAAACACTCAAAAATTATCTCAAGGAACAGACGGTGGACGAGTGCTAGCCTCCTCGCCTTTCTCCACCACGACCTTACCTCCACCCTCTGTTCGTGTAGCTGAGTCGCACGGCGGAGATTCTGGAGGACAACCAATGATGGCACCTTTACTCACGTAGGCCCGAGGATGTATCCCGCGGGTATTAAATTAAAGATCCGGATTCACAATTTGCAGCTGGCTAAGAGTATTGTTGAAAGATCTTGTTATCGCCTTTTCCAGCTCACTTCGATAGGCTTGCGCAGTGGCTTCAGTCTCTTCCAATTTTGCTTCAACCCCTTCAAACAACAGCTTAAACTCTGTTAGGGATTTATGATTAAAATCATGCACAGATTTGAGATCTTTATATTCCTTTTGAAGCTTAGCAAGGGCCTCCCTAGTCGTTGAAAGATCTTGCACCACCTTGTCCTTCCCCTCCTTCACCAAATTTAATTCGGCTGCGACCTTGGCTTTCTCTCCCTGACAAGCCGTCAAATCGTTGAAGGTACGAAGGTAGTCATTTTTCAAAGACAACAAAGGTCTCACCATAGTCGACATTTTCATACAACCTACCTCCATCTCCTCCAATTCCTTGATCTACGTTGTAGTAAAAGGAGACGAGTTGAAAAAGATTTCAGGGGGGCAGACAGTATCCCGAAGAGGGTTTGTTATCCCTGACTTCCAAAGAACATGCTTGGAAATTCCAGAAGATGGGGGAGGCATAATAGAGGTCGGGATCATTGGGGAGCAATCGGGTTGCCCTTATCCGGCTTCCCCTTCGTCTTATCACCAACTACTTTTATCTTTTCAACATAAGGCTTTTTGGATTGTTCGTCTGAAGCCTTCCGCTTTTTACTAGTGCGATCCGCCGATTTTCCGGCGGCACCCCGACTCAAAACTGATAACCAGCTGGGTTGATCGTCCTTTTTACCTTGCTGATCATCTTGAGCTTGACCTGCCATGTTGGGAACTGCAGAACAAACGTTAATCACGGCCACAAAATATCATAACATGAAACAATTAATGATGCAAGGATAAACATACTCAATTCCATGTCAAGCTCTTCTTGTGATTCATAAATCAACGAGGCATCACTAGCCGGTTTACGAGATTGCAGGTAACTTCCTATGGCAATTGTCGTGTTGATATTAGAAGGACTCAACTTGGACTCGTTAAAGCGATAACTTGAAGGAGGAAATTGGAAATGATCAGACGACCAACATAGAGGAAATTTTCCTTCTACATCCTCAGTATCGCAATTACTAAGGAACCACACATCTTTACCAGGATGTGCAGAAACTTTAAAAAACTGGTCTTTGAAATTTTTGAAAGACTTAGTATACACTCGAAACAACCTACGACCTGGAACACCACGGATAGTAACCCATCCCTTTCGTTCGGGTGGTTCACGGCCAGTCCAACATGAAACAACTTGGAAAAAATAAAAGAAGACACAAATAGAAGATGGTAGCGTCAGATATGCACAAAAACGCTCAAATGCCTTAACGAAACCCCATCAATTGGGATGAAGTTGAGTGGGGGATATATGCAGGTGGTTAAGAACTTCTATCTGAAACTCGGTTAAAGGGAATCGAACACCTAGTTGGGTTATTACGTCGCGGTAAAAGAAAAAAGAGCAAGAATCCCCTTCTGCTCCTCTGGAACAAATCGGTTCATCTCCCGCTGGGGGGCAAATGTCATAATTTTCTAATTGCCCAACGGGAAGGCTAGCCACGTCATCCAGACTCATCCCTGAAGGATGGAACCGGGATAATCTGGGCTTCCAAACGAAGAAGCTTGGGGGCAAATGGTGGATGAAATATGGGGGTTGGAGGCTACACGACCCCTTCGACCCCTTTTCCGCGATCTTGAACCGCGATATCCGCGAAGCATGGCTTCCCGTTTTTCCTCTTCGGTCCTGGGAATCCCCCAAAGCCAAAAGCGGGCACCAGAAGGAATGTTTTTCAACAAATCAGAATCTATCTCATTCTTTTCTTTACAACATGAAATTGGAAAGGAAAATCTTTTTATTTCCATTTACTTAAGAGAGTTAAAGACACTTGAAGGAAAAATCCAACGAATGGTAAAATGTCAGCAACTCTCCAAAAACAGAAAACAACGGTGAACGGAGAAGAACGAAACAAAAAAGGCGCAAAACCACATATAAACACAACTAAGAGAGGGAAAGCACAGCGCAGAAACAAGAAACAACAAAATGCAAAGGCAATAAAAATACCTGAAGATGAAGGATTTTTGACTTGCAGCAAGATGAAGAACAGAAACCACAAAATGTTGCGAAGGAAAGTAAATAAAATGATAGTCACAATGAAAGGTTCAAAAAATATAGTAATGGATTGCAGGAAGACCAAAGAACAAGGCTATTGCAGTCATTTCATTCCCATTATGTCCATCTTACGTAACAGTCGCCACAATCGCGAGTGGAGACCGCAGCGGTTTGGTATAGTAAAAGTTATAACTGCCCTATCACCTCAAATGGCAATGATTCGACGCATAAAATGATGTTATTCATAAATGTGCACGATAAATGAAATTTCACAAGGTAGCTACAGCACGCAAAGGCATATGAGCAACGATGCGTGGCTAAACGCACTGTTGGCAAAGCATAAAAGACAAAGAACAGACATTTTCAAAACCGAGTTATAGCCCAAGATAATTCGACCCGAGAGCAATTCGGTTACAACATGAAACCTGAAAAATCTACGTGTATTTTATTGAACTCGGGAACATGCATATCAGGATGAGATTTCAATTATTACCATGAACTCGATAGGATAAACAACAAAATATAAATTCACCAGGTTAATACTTAACCCACCGATATAAGTGACAATCAGATAGCGCAGGAAAGAAAACTCATACAAGTCCACACTAAACCCATCCAGGCAACCCGAATACTCAGATAGCCTTGCTGAGGGGCAACTATTATGGACCTGTACGAAGGGCCCATATAATCGGCCTATTTAGACAACCCGACAATAGACAACCCGAAGATAGTGAAACGGATCGCCATCAAGGGCATGTAACGCATAATACGTTACCACGTGGTAACGGCCGACCAGCTGTAATGACCGCCTCGTCATAACAGCTTTGGTCCAAGTATGCACCTTGTACAACAGCCCCTATAAATAAGAACACGATTCAGAGGTAGAAACACATTCTATTTTTCACCCACGATCATCACCATGTTCACACACTCCATTTGATATACAGTGATCAGCTAAATTCAAGGGTGTCTATACTATAGATATTCCTGAAGAGAGCATTAGATCCAGATCAATTCGTCAGCCTAATTGGGCTGAACATTTCTGTCTTAAGGACAAAACACAACCCTTTTTACATATTTAGCTTCCTTGAGGTACCAGCTCTGCTTCATGTGCTAGTTATCTTTTTTTAATCATTACCTTTATCAGTGAAGAACTCTATGCTTTTTGATTAAATCACATAAAAAAAAGTTTGATCAACACCTCTCACAATCATCAAAGATGCCATATAAATAGTTGTCAACTCATATTCACATAGTCCTTTTCAAGTAACTTGGATAATAAGAGATTTATTTTTATTTTTTAACTTTTTTTAAGATTAAAGTATGCCATGCCAAGAGCACATAAACCACAAACCTAACCTTAGGAAGAATTTATCGTAGTAATAAAAATGTGAATAATGCAATTATTATGAGCAAAATGTGAACTTGTGAAGGAGATTTAATATATTAAAACAAGCCTTTTTTTAAGTGAAATCATTTAATTTTCTTTTTTCTGAAAAGCACATATAGTTTTAATTTTTTAAGTCTCTCTTTTCTGGACTCTTCTTTTTAAAATCGTATATAGCTCTATGTATGGGTAACCTCTCTTGTTCCAGGAAGTATGTTCTTCTTTCTATTCCTCCCATATCCCCTTTGTTGGGAGTTGTTCCTCCATCAATGCTTGACTCAAGTACCAAGAGGTTGGAACTCTCCATCTTTGGTGCAAAGGCTCAAGGGTCATAACCTTTGAGTGGTTCAATGTCTCTCTATAAATGATGGTGCAAGGCTCAAGGGTCATTAATGAAGGTGCAAGGCTCAAGGCTCATAAATGAAGGTGCAAGGCCCAAGGGAAACATCCTTTGAGTGGTTCATCTCCCTCCCCAATATAAGCATTTAGTGTGTGAGGTTGAGTGATATGAGAAAAATATGAGGTGAGATGAGATAAAAAATACCTCTAGAGAGCAGTTTTAGTGAGACCTCTTTAGGGACGTTTGATATTACCACCATACTTGGTGATGTTTGATTGTACCTCTAGTGAAAGGCTAGGGATGTTTGATTGTTGTAACCCATTATTCTTATAGGGGAAGTTTGATTCTGGACTAGTGTCCCGTGAGCTTTTACTTCTTAACATTGGAGAAGGTTTTCTCACGTTAAACAAATTGCTTGTGTTCTTCTCCATCTCTCTCCTCTTGATTTTTTATTTCGCTTCCGCAATTGACTTGAGGGTCCGACTTGACTCAATAGTGGTATCAGAGCCCGGGTTCGACGGGTTCTGAAGGAGACACGATGGAGACCAGTGGCGTAACACATGATGGAGATATGTTCAAGCTGACCGCGAACAATTTCACTTATTGGAGACCGATGATGGAAGATCATTTCTACTGAAAAGATTTGCATGAGCCCATTATCCTTGATGAGAGACCGGCGGGAAAAACTGATAAGGAGTGGGAGATCCTGAGTCGTAAGGCAGTAGCTACAATCAGGAAATACATAGACAAAAGCCTCATTGAGCACGTGTCCGAGTTTACGAACGCGTACGAGTAATGGAACAAATCGGAGTCCATGATTCAGAAGAAGACTCCCAAGAACAAAGCACACCTGGTTCGCCGACTTGTGAAGTCGGAATACAAGGACGACATGAGCATGATTGAACACCTCAACACCTATAAAGGGATTGTGAATCAGCTTTCAAAAGCTGAGATGAAAATTGATGATGAGATGCAGGCTTTGTTGCTGTCGAGCTTGCTGCCAGAAAGCTGGGATACTCTGGTGGTGACTTTGTGTAATTCGGCTCCAGAAGGAAAATTGATGATTGATGTCGTGACTGACAGCCTCTTAAATGAAGAAGTCAGAAGAAGGGAACGAGGTGTAACCAGTAAATCTGAGGCAAACGTGACCGAGAATAGAGGAAGGTCCGAGCCCGAGGTCGTAGCAAGAGCCAGGGTCGTGACAGACGTGACAAGTCCAGAGGCCGATCTAGGCCAAAATATGAGATGAAGTGCTTCTATTGTGGGAAGCCCGGTCACAAGAAGACGGACTGCAGGACTCTATAGAATGACGAGAAGAATGACTCTGTGAAGCCAAATCAGATTATTCCCAAGAAGAGGGAAGACAAGAGCACCATAGCGGTGGCTGTGAACTCGAATGCCGAGATATTTCCCCTCGGCGAAGACAATTACTTGAACGTCACATATGAAGACTGCACATGGATTATTGATTTCGGTGCCTCCTTCCATGTTACTCCATACAAAGGATTTTTCTCCTCTTACCGAGGTGGTGATTTTGGAGTTGTGAAGATGGGAAATCAAGTGACCAACAAAATTGTTGGTGTTGGTGATGTAACTCTGACCTCGGATGTCGGGTGCCGACTTGTGTTGAAAGATGTAAGACATGTTCCTGACATGCGACTGAAGCTAATCTCGGTAGGCAAGCTTGATGATGCCGGATTAGTGAACTACTTTGGTAGTAGCAGATGGAAGCTGGCCAAGGGAAACTTGGTCGTTGCCCGAGGTAAGAAAGAAGGCTCCTTGTATGTGATGCAAGGAAAGATAAATTGCGGAGAAGCCAATTCTGTTCGAGATGGACATAGCTTGGACTTGTGGCACAAGCGCCTCGGCCATATGAGCGAGAAAGGGCTCCAAATTCTGAACAAGAAGGGATTATTGACCGGGTTGAAAGGCCAAGCGTTGGAGATTTGCACGCACTGCCTAGCTGGAAAGCAGCTCTGGGTTTCATTTGTGAAGCCGGACCAACCCAGAAGACGCAGGTATATTCTTGACCTAGTCCATACTGATGTTTTCTCTATGTCAGAGAGATCCCTTGGAGGAGCTCAATATTTTGTTTCTTTTATTGATGATCACTCCCGCAAAGTGTGGGTGTATTTGTTGAGATCTAAAGACCAGGTAATCCAATCCTTTAAAGAGTTTCATGCTATGGTGGAAAGGGAGACTGGCAAGAAATTGAAGGTGGTCTGATCTGACAACGGTGGTGAGTACCGCGACCTATTTGATGCATATTGTAGAGCCACTGGGATCCGACTTGAGAAGACGCCTCCCAAAACTCCACAGTTGAATGGACTTGTTGAGAGGATGAACCAGACTATTGAAGAGAAGGTTCGAAGTATGCTATCCAATGTTGGATTGCCGAAATCATTCTGGGGAGAAGCCATCAAAACTGCGGTTGACTTAATCAACCTCTCACCATCAATAAAATTAGTTATACACTAAGAAAAAATGCAAATCAAATGGATGATTATATTATCAAACCGAAGGGATTGGATCGGATGATTTTTTCTTCCAAAACTGATCCAATCCAGACTGCGAACACCCCTAATATACACTAAGAAAAAAGTGTCACGGTTATCATGATAACAAATATTATGCATGAAATATACACTAAGAAAAAAGTGTCCACCGTTGAGATAAGATTATGAGACCATAAGTGTTTATCACCACTGGCGGACCTGCTCATACGCAGATGTCCGCAAGTGCGTACATAAAGTTTTGACAAAAAAATAAAAATTTGTTTACATAGCAAAACCGAGACTTAGTATGAGGAGAGTTTGGTCATTAGGTACTCAAAAGTGCCCACGTGAAGGGGGAGAAAGTTTTCCATGGATATGCCTTCTCCGCCAAAGGCTTTAGTCTCAAACCCAATACATAAAAAAAAGACCTTTGTCTCTGTATCGGTATCTCTCTGCCACTGCCGCAAGTCCCCTCCAATATATCAAGGGTTTTATAAGAGTTATGTTGTAGGAAAAGTGATTGTGTTATGTTATAGAGATTCGTTTTACGTGCTGGAGTTTTTTTTTTTTTTTGGCGGGCCCCACAAAATATTGTGTGTGTAGGAAATTTTTTGTGGTCATGTTAAATGATATATGATAAACCCATATATTAATGGGTATAATTTTTCTCGACTTACTATAAGGTAAAATACATACATATAAAAGTATATTGAACTTAAATTTTGTTTTGCCTTATATATTTTCATATGTATAAAAGATAATTGTTCTATTATAATAATTTAGTTCCTCTTGATTACTATTTTTTTATGTTAAGTCGAAGTTTTTTATATATTTTTTTATTTTTTATAATAATTTATGGAAAAAGTGTTTGTCCTTTTAAATGACATATCTTATGTCATTTCACTCTCACAAAAAGGTGGGATCACAACTTTATTTTTTTTTTGTCCACTCTCTCCCCCGTGATCTATCTCTTTCTCTCACTTAAAATGACACAGCTTTACATCGTTTAAAATGACACACACTTTTCCCTTAATTTATAGATCATTTTTAACTAATTTATGTTTCTATCTGCCTAAAATTGTTATTCACCCTATATGTTTTTCCTTCATTGATAAGTGAACTCCTCCATGTGAAAGTAATATCAAAAAAAAAAAATTCGGAGACGCTTCCCTCGAAACCCCGCTACTAAATGTGCGGACATAAATTAAATTTTCTGGATCCGCCACTGTTTATCACCACTTAACTTCATGAGATCATTATAAGATGCAACTAAATTACATAAACGAACTGCACTAATCTAAACACATTATTATTTTCACCTTACTTTTAATCATATTCATCATAAAATATGAATATGATTTAATTCAAGAGTTCTTATCAACAAAAAAAAATTACCAAAAAAAAAAAAGAATAACCGATCTAACCCGGGTCGCCGGGTTTCGGCCGGGTCAACCGGTCCAATCCGGGTTGACTGCAGAAGCGGTCCAACTACCTGCTCGGACCGGGGAACCCACCTGGTCACCGAGTCCCGGGTCGACCCGGCCGGGTTTTAAAACACTGGTTATTTGCTGCATTGCACGGATTTTGAAACTTATACTACTTTACTGTTTTAGAACTTATATTGCACATGTAAGTGAGTTTGGGGTGGATTTGGATTAAGAATAACTTGCTTCATATGCTAATTGCAATTGGGGGCTGGGTTTCTGTTTCAGTTTCCACCGATTCTGTTTCAGCTTCCACCGATTTTGTTTCATCTTCCACCGATTCTGTTTCACCTTCCACCGATTATGTGGTTTGGAAGCAAAGAATTACAAGCACTTAAGGTTTGTTTGGGATTTGGCTTCAGTTCCAAGGAATACTCCATTCATTCAAATCACTACGCATGGTTAGAAATTTGAAAATTTTGGATCAGATTCATATCAAAGTGTTGAAGAATGATTGAAGAAAAAATGGATATGATTTGGTTATTCAGTATATCCAAACCATTTCATAAATGGATAACCAAACCATATTTAAAATTAAAAAGTGGATATATTTTTTAACCAATTTTAAAAAAAACCGGTTTTTTAATTTGGTTTGGTTTGGTTTTTAATATGGTTTGGATCAATTGGATATTTTGCACATCCCTACCACAAATGTCTTTTGTGGAGGTCTTTAACTTCCACAATATGAAAATATGACCCCACAAAATGCTTGAATTTTTGTTAGAGGGTCCGCTTTTAATATAAGTCTGAATGTCTTTAAACCAGATTAATTAAATTTTTAATAAATCGATTTTAAAAAATGAAATTAATCATAATATTCTTATTCGGACATTAATGAGAAAAAAAAGTGAGAGATTTAAGAGTAACTTAGATAACAATCATCTAATATTTAAGCTTAAACAAATTATCGCATTTTTTATTTATTTACTGCATTTTTTAAAAAGAATTCTTAATATTTTAAAGGGTTATCTAAAATTTAAAATTTTGGAAATAAAATGTAACGTTAATTTAATAAATATATCTATTATTAGTAAAAATTATGAAAAAAATATATGTATCTTGAAAATTCAATGTTAATTAAGGCCTTTGTAACTGGAATTATTTATTTAAAATAGAAATAAGGTATTTAAGATTTTAAGTTATATATTTTTTAAATATATAATTAACTTTAAAAATAGAAAAAAAGATTAATGTACAACAAAAATGAAAGGCCACAGGCATCCACACAAAAGCCCAAATAATTTGCTAACACTGTAAGCCAAGCCCATTTGTCCTATTACCAAATAAAAGAAAGGCATGTTCATGAAGCCTATATTTGGCTTTAGGATTGAGAATTGAACAGAATGGAAATGTGAGAAAAGAAGGAACAGAACACATGAGACACGTAGAGAGAAGAAACTCTCTCTCTCTCTCTCTCTCTGATTTCCGCTCTCTTAATTCCCTCTTTCATTGATTTCCTTGATCATGTTCCGTTGAGTTATGCCTGAGAGTACTCTCCTGCGTGTCCTCAACGCTCAAGTCCTTGGCCTCACCACTCAAAGCCATGCTCACCACTCAAATCCATGCTCACCACCAGCAACTTACTGCCCTTTCTAACCAGATCACCACCATGGAAGGAACCCTAGATCTGTGGAAACCTTGTGTATGTCTGTTGCCATACCAGAAAGATTTCAGCTTGATGCTTTCAATCTGGATATACTTGAAGATGCTGGCGGGTAAGCTTTTATTAGGTTTAGTAGTTTAATTGGTTAGGGGTGTTCGCAGTCTGGATTGGATCGGTTTTGGAAGTAAAATTATCTGATTCAATTCCTTCGGTTTGATGATGTAATCATCCATTCGATTTGTAATTTTTTTCAAATCCGATCCGATCCAATCCAATTTTTTTCGGTTTGAATTGGACCGGTATTCGGTTTTTTGAAAACCCTAAAATTTGCTTCATGATTATTGTGCAAATAACATCTTTTGTATATATTGGCTTTGTAATTTTATTTTTTTTAAAAGGGAAGGTTATAGTTACAACCTTTTTTTTTTACAATCTCTTACAACCATATCTTATCACCGTTGATTTCCGCCAATCAACGGTTATCATTTATTGTGAATTAATAATTAATTAATGAGTTTAATTTGCTAAAATGATAACCGTTGATTGGCGGAAATCAACGGTGATAAGATATGGTTGTAAGAGGTGGTAAAAAAGAGAGGTTGTAACTATAACCTCCCTCTTTTTTAAATACAAAAGCATAGAAAACGATAATATAGTTTTTTTTTTGGAAAATGAGATATGAACCTCTAAATAGATGAAATTTTGTTGATAAGAAGTGACTAGTTTTTTTTTTGTTTAGTTGTTGGGTTAATGGGTCTTGAGTTTAGAAATTTTTGGACTATGATTAGGGAAAAACCCAAGTAGGTAGAGAAAAATTAATATATTGGATCAGTTTGGATTGGATCGGTTTTCATTTACCAATCCGAAAACTGATCCAATCTAATTAAAATTTGCGGTTTTTTCGGTTTTCGATTTTTTAATTTTCGATTTATTTGGTTATCAGTTTTTCAATTCGGTTACCGCGGTTTGAATTGGTTTGGTTCGATCGATGAACACCCCTATAATTGGTTATGGGATTTAATTTTGGTTTTTGGGCATTTCATAACTTATCATATATGTTACTTTCAAAGGACATATTGCTCCCTTTGAAGAATTGCTTGAGAGAAAACAACGAAGTTGACAAATACACATTGGAGGTGCCACGTGAGGATCAACATGTTACTGCATGTATAATAATTTTTTAGAAAATTGTGGATTTGTTAAACATCGGATGGCTTATTTGCTCATATTTAGAGCCAAATTTATATATATATATATATATATATATATATATATATATATATATATATATATATATATAGAGATAGGATCCTTTGACACCTCATCTGATAGCCATTAGATCGAAAAGATCAATGGTATCACATGCTTACAAATTAGAGTCGTTGATCTTTTTTGATCTAATGGCTCTCAGATGAGGTGTCAAATTTCAAATTTGACACCGGTTTCAAATTTCAAATTTGACACCGGTTTCAAATTTCAAATTTGACACCGGTTTCAAAGGATCATACCTCATATATATATATATATATATATATATATATATATATATATATATATATATATATATAGGGTATACATTTCTTTAGCTGCTGTACGTACAACTATCAAATACTTACCATATATATACGTGAAAGCATTAAATATTGGGAATCATAAACATACAAAAAATGATAGCATTAAATGTCACTACAAGAAAACTGGTATTTGGAGATTGTTTAACTAAGACGATTTCACTTAAACCGCCTCTAATTGATACATAGAGACTGTATTTTCGGCGGTTTAATTGATTTGAGGCGGTTCGCATGAAACCGCCTCCAAATATGTACTAAAGACGGTTAAATAACCGCCTCTATTTACCATTCAGAGGCGGTTACATTAAAACCACCTCTATTTGCTACCTTTAGAGGCAGTTAAACTATAACCACCTCCAAATGTATATTAGACGCAGTTAAAATAAAAGCCCCCATTGACCATTTAGAGGCAGCTGAGATATAAGCGCCTCTAAATGTAGCAATAAGAGGCAGTTTTAATAAAACCGCCTCTGAATGGAAATGGGGGCAGTTATTTTAGTAGCCTCTAATCGACATTTGGAGGCGATTTCATGTGAACCGCCTCAAAATGTATATTCAATGTGGTTAAAATAACCGCCTCCGAAGCATATTTAGAGGCCGTTCATGATCTATCGGACAGTGAGTATAACACCTCGTAATTCTAAATGCATGATTTTATGTTATAATGTTGATTAAAAGGGTAGGATTAGTGAAAATCCGGAAATTAGAGCCAAAATACATAGAAAGGGCAAAATGGTAATTGTAAGAACCCGCACCGCTAATTAAGGTGATTAATTAAATAAATGTGATAATTAGGAAATAAATCCATAATTGACCTTAATGATTATTATGAGGCTCTAATAATTATAGTAAGTGAGAAATAATGCTGAAAGTCGCTTTTCGGGCGAAAAGCGCAGATACCTGTTATGCTACCCGGTATAAATGCGTACCGGTGAAGTATCCCGGAAAATTATAATAAGTGCATGATAATTAATAGAATAATATGTAGGACTTGTAAAACAAGTTTCAAGTCAAAATAATGAGAACTGATGCCAGAACTGATACTGGCTATGGAAAAGCGCGTACCGGAAAGGTGCTCCAAAAAATAAAATAAAAATATGAAAAATCTTAGAAAAATGAGTAGGTTAAGATTCCAAAGTTTGGGATTAAAATGTTTTGTGTAGCTATTAATTCTAATACTGCGCGTTTAATACCCAAGTGGCTATAAATACACTTACTAAGGGCACAAAACCCTAGATAACTTCTTTCCCTACGTGAAGTCTTGGGGTGGCTGACCAGAAACTTTGGTTCCTTTGTTTTCTTCCCTTGGGTTTTAAACTTTGAAGCTCTTCCTTTGAATTTCTTCCTCTATCTCTTGAGTAAACACTTGGTGGGTGTGTGTGAGACATCCTTGGGGTTGTGTGTGAGGGCTGGTTTCTGGGTTGTGGCCACTGTCTTGGTGTGTTTGGTGGCTGACTTCATAGGTTGAGTTGGTTGAGAGCTTAGTGTGGACTTTTTGATGCTTAAAGAAGCTTCCTTATGAAGAAAGAACCTACCTTTGTGGAGGCACTTTCGTTTTCCATACAAGTCAGACTTTGGAGCTGCATTGTGAGCTCCAAGACCCTTCCTTTCTTCTGAGTTTGAAGCTCTCTTGGTATACCTTGAACTTCCCTTTGAGTTTTCATGGAAAATAGCTTGTTTAGGTTATGAAATGAGATAACTTTAATCATTCAAGCTTAGGGTTGTTAATATGAGTCTAATTAATGTTAATGAACATCTGTTTTGGGTCAAAACCGAACCTTGGATCATTGGGAACCATTTTCAATTCGGTTTATGCAGAAAAATTATGCAGAAAACTGTTCTGCCCGCATGGTAATCGATTACCTTTGGCTGGTAATCGATTACCATGTGCAGTAATCGATTACCTTGCTGGTGGTAATCGATTACATTGTGCAGTAATCGATTACCTTGCTGGTGGTAATCGATTACCATGTGCAGTAATCGATTACCATGCCTTGGTAATCAATTACCACCTGTGAAAATGACCAGAAACCAGTTTTAAAGCGTGGGAAAGTCCCCTTTTGGGCATGATGGCCTAGGGAGTTGATGTTACTGTTAGAAAACAGTGATACCTTTAATTGAGGGACTTAATACTTGACCTTAATGAACTAAAAAGAGGAAAATGAAAAAGGAAATGAGGTCATAATGAAATGAACATTTAAAGTATGGTTATTGATGATATTTCTCATATAAATAGATTGTGATTGTGCTGTTTGAGGGTCTTGAGCTGTGTGGACTCTTGGCTTGGATTGATTGCTTACAAGGTAAGCTTTCGTGTCTTTGGTTTAGCTATGTTGTGGTTCCACCATGTCCTATAGGGGTATGGTTATATGCATGCTGTGTTACATGCTTTTGATGTTTTGGAAATGCTATTGAGCTGTTATATGCAATGTGCTTTTATGATATGCATGTGATGTCCACCTATACGGTAAGCCTGAGTATGTAGTACATACAATATGGTGAGGCTGTGGGTGAGGTGCAAGCGGTGTTCCTTGTACTACTATGTGGGTAATAGACGTATTCCTGCATTTTCTCTGGCCAGTAGAATAGTGATAACACACATGGCATGAATATCTGTTGCACTGCATAGTTTTAGAACTTATATTGAAATTACTATTTTTAGAACTTATATTGCACATGTAAGTGAGCTTGGGGTGGAAGATCCTTGAGGACCCCTTGTCTTACTGAGATTTCTGGTTTAGAGATCTCACCTCATGTTTGGGGACGCTTATTTCAGGTTCAGGGAACCCAAGGGTTGAGACTCCTAGTGGCAGGAAGCCATAGCTTAGTTGATGCATGTTTATGCTGCTTATGCTGATATGCTGTTATGATTGGATGTTGGATCCTGTTTATTGTTTTTGGCTTTAAGCTTATTATTATGATATTGTCTGTTGAGACTGATGTTGGGCATTGTTGCCTTATTTGGTGAGCATGGGGTTTGTCCATGCCACATAGACTTGGTTATGTCTTGTTTTATTTAAAGATGTAATAATGTATCAGGATTATTGTCCGAACTACGTGTTGTAGATCTGTGACCTTAGATATTCACTTTAATATTTATATATGAGGTATTCAGTTAGATGTCTTGCAATTTATATACAGGCGATATTTTATGGTAATTGATTAAGTAATTAACTTGGCTAAGTACTAATGACGTCATAATTGAATTAAAAAAAAAGTTATTCTGCATTTTAATTAACTGTGGCTTAATACGATAGTATGTTAACAAACCGGGTTAACATGGGGTGTTACAGTAATTTACTGAACACGCATCCCTATGCATGAAAAATTGAGTAGAAGGCCTCAAATGATAAAAATAATGTCGGAAATGGATTCATAACGAAAAATCGAGTGGATAGGCAAGTTTCAGAAATTTTGGTGAATAGTGATTTTTTTTTTTTAGAAATATTCCAATCGGTTCATTGCTTCGCAAATAATCCAATTCGATGCGAGTCCATGATTAAGGTGAATAGTGATTTTTCAGTGTAAAATACCGCGGTATAATTGTATCGATAAGTGTGAAATTATTATCAGAGTTTTTAGGAAGTAAAAATATGATGTGGACGAGAAAAATACGTAGGTTATGAATTTGAGTTAAATTGGGTGATTTAAGAAAGTTAAGTGACATGTGGGACCCACTTCAAGTCACTTAGGTGACAAATGGACCAAATGGGTCACAAATCCAACATCTTGTCTCTCCTCTCTTTCTCTCCACCGTCGACCAGAACCATGGGAGGGCAAGTTTGAAGCTTTTGATTTTGCAACTTTTTTTCTATTCACTTCTAGAAAAAAACTTCCAACTACAAAGTTGTTCCCCACACTCTTGTGAATGACTTTCATGTAGAGTGCATCTTGTGGGGAGCATTGTGGAGGGAGAAAAAGCCATAAATCAGCCACAAAATTTGAGGATTTTGGGGAATTTTTGGTGACTTTTAGGTTGATTCATTGCTTGGAGATCATTCCCTAGGATCATTGGAAGCTATTGGTGGTAAGTTTTCACATTCTTAATGAGTTTTTATGGAGATCACAAAATGGTGAGGGTTTTGGTTATATGATTATGAGTTATGATAGTTATGGGCTTTTAAAGATGTTGCTCCTTTGGAATTAAATGCTTAGAATGATAAATGATGATGATTGATGCAATAAAATTTATGGTGATATGTAAAATTATAAATTAGGTAATTTTGGTGATGAGTTTCAAGACTTTATGAAATTGGTATGTGGTGTAATTAAACAATTGAATTAGGGACCATTGGTATGGATTAATTATAGGAGTAAAGGATATGTGTAAGTGTTGAAATGAAATGAAAACCTTGGTGTGTGATTCCTTGAAGAATCCGAACCATAGGTGTTGGAAGGAAAAATAATGTGGAAAATGTTGTTTTAATCAATGGCTAATCATTGGTGGATTAGTGAATTAGATTGATGATTCAAGTGGTTGAGATAGTTGAATAAATTGTGAGATGACCTTTGAACCTAAGGGATTATTGTTGTTTATAATTATTATGGAATTGATTGATTGTTTGCAATGTGTTGATGGTCATTTTGTTGATCATATAGGTTGCCTCTCACGGAACCAATAGAGGAGGACTAAACTTGGAGCGTACGTTGGGAAGCGTTGCTTTGGACTTTTTGGATAGCATGACATTTTGGAGGAGTTTACTTGATGCACATAGTATGACTTTTAGCATTTTGGACTTAGATCATGAACATATTACATGTTGAGATTTCCATGCTTTTGTGGTGTTCATGTCTAGATTCTAAGTCTATGTAATTGATGTATATTTATGCCTCTTGTGATATTTGTATTTTTGAGTGAGCATGGGACTTGTCCATGGCCATATATTTTGTATTTTGGAGGCATTGGAAGACTGGTGTTGTAAATAGACAATTGGATGTGTAAAATGGCTATGATATTGAGAATTATTATAATTGATGTATTACATAATGAATATGCATGATGGAAGGGCCTAGAGCCTACATTAGTACTTGCATGAGTTATATGTGGAGTATTAAAGTGTTAGGGATAGAAAACATAACCCTTTTTGCAAAGAAAAAGCTATCATCTGTCTTTTTCACAGTGTGGTAATTGATTACCTTTCATTGATAATCGATTACCTGAAACAGGGGACGCAAAATTGAGCCACTGTGTTCAAACTAATCGATTACTTTTGCATAGGTAATCGATTACCCAAAACAGGGTAGCCGAAATTTGGCTAATGTCTCATTCTGGAGCCTTTGGTAATCGATTACCTCAAGCATAGTAATCGATTACCACTGTGTTAAATTCTGAAAATGTGGTTTCTAAAATCTAAAACCAATGGTATTTTTTAGAGAGATGATAACTAGTACGTTTTATGCTTCCGTGAGTTTTGCATTTACGATTACGGTGTGGTTTTAATTGGTTACGGAAATGTTTTATTTTTTAAAGTAATGATGTAATAAAAGCAAAAAAATTTACCCGTAATTTAATTAACTCAATTACTGTGATTGTAACTGCTCTTAATAGCATATGCAATGATAACAATTCCGGTACGTAACGGGCTGTTACATTTTATGGTATCAGAGCAGTTTTGTTAGGGAGCTCTGAGTATATTTGACTGTATGTTGTGTTGCATAGCTGTCTGTAAACTTTTTATGATTATTGTATATGTGATTCCTTAGTGTGGGTCTGATCAGCTCATTCCTTTGTGTTACATTTACAGTTATCATGAGAAGGATACGGGGTGGCCGTGGGACACGTGGTGCAGTTCCTCAGCCGTCGGATCCGATTACTGCAGTCCTTAATGCTCTACAGGCAGAAACGGCTGCAAATAGAACCATGACTGAAAACATGATGAAAAACAATCAGGATATGATGAATGCCTTCATGACTGAGATGAGGGCTGATAGAGATCATCGTCGGAGGGATGATTCTCCTCCACATATGGCTATAGTGACTCCTACACCTACACCGTCTATTACTCCTCAGCAGGGGGAGAGTGGGACTAGTCACCATACTGGTGAGGCTAGTCACCATACTACTGATCCTACATATATTCCAGAACCTTCAGTTGACCCGATTCGTGTTGCTCAGACCTCTGGGGCTGCTGAGCAAGTTGTTGAGGATGATGCTGATTAGCGAAGGCTCATATCTTTTAGAAAACACAAAACGCTGGCATTTTTGGGGTCAAAGGACCAGAAGGAGGTTACTACTTGGCTTATGGGGATGGATAAGATATTCCAGTTGATGAGGTGCTAGGATCCTCAGAAGTTGTTGTATTCTGTTTACATGCTGGAGGGTGATGCACACGAATGGTGGTGCGACGCGTCTCGCCCTTTTACTATTCAGGGTGAAGAGTTGACTTGGGCCTTGTTTGAAGGTCTATTCCATGAAGAATACTTTTCCGGGATATGCGGGAGGCAAAACAAGGAGAATTTGATAAGCTTGTATAGGGGTCAATGACTGTGGATGCTTACTTTGCTAAATTCAATGAGTTCGTCAAGTTTGCCAAATATGGAGGTACTCTACCTACACCCGAGTTCTTGTCTGCTAAATTTCAAAGAGGGCTGAGTGAAAAGATTGCTAAGAGGATGTAAAATACGGCAGTAAGAAATTTTTCTGATCTTGTAACCCAATGTAAGAGGGTCGAAACTATTTATGGAAGATATCCAAAATCTAATTCGGCAAAAGAGCAAGAAACTAAGAGGACAACTGGTCCTGCCGGTAACAATAATTAAGGTGGTTATCACCAAAATAACAACAGGGGTAGGGGGTTGTAGGTAAGGCGTCCTTGTCAATTCAAGAGGGGCGGAGCCCCTAGTGGTGGAGCTGTTGACAGATAGTATACCCCACAATGTGGGAAGTGCAAGAAACACCACAAGGGTGTATGTGGTGCTGCCCCAGGGGCGTGTTTCAAGTGTGGTCAGACTGGCCACTTTGCTAGGAGTTGCCCATCTGCTGCTGGGCAGGCTGCGAATCTGCAGGCCTGGGCATCTTATACTCCTACTGCGGGACAGACTGCGAATCTGCAGGTCTTACCGACTACTACTATTGCTGCTGTTATTCCTACAGTTGGACGGGTGTATACTACAAATGCGCAGCATACTGAAAAGGCTCTGAATTTGGTAAAAGGTATAATTTTCATTTCTAATATTGATTTATCTATATTGTTCGATTCGGGAGCGACGCTTTCATTTGTGGCGGAACATGTGGCTAAGGGGTTGGGCTTAAAGGTAACACGGATGATTCCCCCTATGTGTATTACTACTGCTACAGGAGAGGTTAGTGATTCCTCCTTTATTTGTAAAGAGGTTGGGTTTGTCTACGAAGGCAGGGGTTACACTATTGTCTTGATTATCTTGCCCTTGGCCTCTGTTAACTTGATTTTGGGTATGGACTGGTTGTCTCAAAACTGCGTAATGATTAATTGCTGCGGAAAGAGGTTGATACCATCTCACGAGAGGCTGTCTGTTTGCCCGTCTCCTTATCTGTCTGTCAAACTGTTCAAGCCTTGAAGGCTGGTGATCTGGGTTATGTACTCTTGGGTGGATTGGTTGGTGATAAGGAGGAAGAGATTTCTAATATTCCGGTTGTTAATGAATTTGCGGATGTATTCCCTGATGAGATACCAGAATTCCCATATGATAGAGAGATTGAGTTCTCTATTGATTTATTGCCTGGTGTGAGGCCTATCTCTTTGGCTCCATACCGGATGTCGCCACTGGAATTGGCTGAGTTGAAGAAGCACATTGAAGATCTTTCTGCAAAGAATTTTATCAGGCCGAGTGTGTCTCTCTGGGGAGCACCGGTAATATTTGTGAAAAAGAAGGATGGTAGCATGAGATTGTGTACTAACTATCGGTAGTTGAACAAAGTGACGATTAAGAATAGGTACCTGTTGCCGCGTATAGATGATTTTTCGGATCAGTTGAGGGGTGCATGTGTGTTTTCTAAGATTGATCTCCGGTCCGGATACCATCAGATCCGGATTAAGTCGGAGGATGTGCCTAAAACGGCTTTCCGTTCTAGATACGGACACTTTGAGTATCAAGTGATTACTTTTGGGCTTACTAATGCCCCTGCGGTGTTCATGAATTATATGAATCGCATCTTTAAACCGTATTTGGACCAGTTTGTAATTGTGTTCATTGACGACATTTTAATATATTCTAAAAGTGAAGAGGAGCACATAGATCATTTGAGGACTGTGTTGCAAGTGTTGAAAGATAAAAAGTTATATGCTAAGCCCTCTAAATGTGAATTCTAGCTATCCGAGGTGCAATTTCTGGGTCATGTTATTTCTGCTAGTGGTGTTTGTAAGAACCCGCACTGCTAATTAAGGAAATTAATTAATTAAATGAGATGATTAGGAAATAATTCCATAATTGACCCTAATAATTATTATGAGCATCTCATAATTATAGTAAGTGAGTAATAATGCTGAAAGTCGTTTTTCGGACGAAAAGCGCAGATACCGGTTCTGCTACCCAGTATAAATGCGTACCGGTGAAGTATCTGGGAAAATTATAATAAGTGCATAATAATTACTAGAATAATATGTAGGACTTGTAAAACAAGTTTCAAGTCAAAATAATGAGAACTGTTGCCATAACTTATACTGGCTATAGAAAAGCGTGTACCGGAAAGGTGCTCGGAAAAATAAAATAAAAATATGAAAAATATTAGAAAAATTATTAGGTTAAGAACCTAAAGTTTGGGGTTTAAATGCTAAGCGTAGCTATTTTTGCTAATACCGTGTGTTTAATTCTTAAGTGGCTATATATATGCATGTTTGGGGCTCGAAACCCTAGGTGCCACTCTCTTCTACGTGGGTTTTCCTTGGTGGCCGACCAGAAACACTGTTTCATTGCCGTCTTCACCATTTTGAGACCAAGTGGTCATCTAGTGCTTGATTCTCCATGAAACTTTCTCCCTAAACACTTGTCCTTGAGTGAGTGAACCTTGTAAGAGTGTGAAGCCACTCATCTCTGAGTATAGGCTACTGAGTTGAGAGGTTTGAGGTGCCATTTTTGGTGTTGCGGGAGAGGAGTCTATTTCTTGCCATTTTGAGCTCCATGTTGTGAGCTTTGTGGAGAAAGACACCACATTGAGGTGTCAAATTCGTGGGCCTTAGAAGTCAGTGTTGTGTGACTGTGTTAGAAGTTCCAAGGAGGAGTCTTTTTATCAGTTTGTGAAGCCTAAGGTATACCTTGATCATAGCTTTGGTGTCTTGATGAGTTTAATTTGTTTAATCGATTAAAAATGGAAACTTGAACCATTTAAGTAAAAGAATGTGTTTCTGAGTTCATAACATGTTGGTGTTTATCTGTTTTAGTAGTCATTGGACTCCCAATCAAGTTTGTGTTAGTATATGAGTGTCCTAGAGACAATCTTTTGATTAAATAAAGGACACTAGATGTAGAACTTTGTTTGTCACAAATAAATGAAAGCACTATTTATTCAGTTTCATATTGTGTCTCGATATTATTGTTAATATTATATGAACGAACTGGATAAACCCCTTGGAATAGAACAAGTATCTCTTGAGTATCTGTGATGAGATCACGATAATGAGGATTCAAGGATATCGCATGTCTATTCCTAATTATATGTTCCTAGTCTAGAGACACTGAGTTTGGGGATCAGTGATCTCGGGTAAGACTAGTACGACTAATCTACTTGTATATGGATACAAGGTAAAGACCTCATGAGCTGCAGATATGGAGATATCTTAGCTAAAATCGTGGGTGGACCTATAAGAGTATAGCTCGCACTGAACATACCCAAAAAAAAACTCTATGAGGAAGTCTCACAGATAGTGTCATTAGAGTAATCTCTTTATGTTTGGGTATGTTTTTCCTTAGACCAGAAGTTATTACCTAGACTGTGTTCTTGAAGGCATGTTTTGATTGTATGCCTCGTCTGCCTGAAACATGGAGACTCATAGGTATACTGTTGGGCGTGTCCTTAAAGGGCACAGGGCTAGGGTAATAAGCTGAAGGAATTCGTCAAATCTCTGTGAGAGATTAGGTTATCTGTAAACCGGAGAAATCGGGATGACATTTACAGGGACTCGGGAATCTATGCATAGTAAAAGAGATCATGAGATGATCTGCCTTTAGAGTCAGTAAATTAAAGATTCCCTATTTCGAATAAAGCTTACCTTAAACCGCAGGGGTTGATACATTTCCTTACCCTAGGTTAATAGGAAGATAACCGAGACGAAGGGAAATACATACGGTAACCAAATATGTGCAATAGGATAATCAAGTCATTAATCTGATTAGTTCTGGGGCAACAAAGCATTGCTAGTGCTCTGTGTTGTCATTAATTGGGTTGTGGTTTTGTTGGGCCCAAGCCCAGTTATGTCAGAAGCTAAGTTGGACCTAATGGGTCACACACTAACACCTTGTAGTCATGATGAACTAGCTTTAAAGGTATTAGGCCTAATAATGGTTGTTAGCCCAAGAAGCTGTTTGGAAGCCCACCTAAATGGGTGGAGGGTGCATGGAGCTTAGTAATGGGCTTGGATAGTCCAAGCCATTACTAATTAATTTAATTAGTTAAATTATAATGAAACATTTGAATTTCGAATTTTGAATTTGAAATTTGAATTTTGAAATTCGAATTTTGAATTTGAAATTTGAAATTTGAAATTTGAATTTTGAATTTTGAATTTTGAAATTTGAATTTGGAATTTGAATTTTGAATTTTGAAATTCGACTTTTGAATTTGAAATTTGAAATTTTGAATTTTGAATTTGAATGTTTGAACATTTGAATTCAAGTGTTTGAATTCGAATTTGAATTGGCTTTGAAAAGTTGTTTCATAACAAAAGGATAAGATAAGATCTTATTGGAACAAATTCCTTGGATCAAGAAGAATCTTTGGAGCATATTTTGGGGCTGTTTGGGGCGCACACTTAGGTGATAAGAATGTCATATTGTCACTTAAAACAAAGCTCCAATCAGATTTGGTAGTTGAGAGGATCAGTGGGTGAGTTGGTTCAAATTTTGAATGCAACTACTCAATATATTTGGACCCCTTTTTAGGGCTGAATTATGCGCATGAAAAACATACTATATGATAGTTTATGAATTTAAGTTTGAATTGTTTTGAACTTAGTTTCATGAGGATAAGATTGGAGGTTGTTGGCAAGATTTGTTTTGCAACAACTCCACCTTATCCTCCCCTTATTCATGCGCCACTTTCAATTTATTTGAAAGGATAATTTCATTTTTGAATTATCATTCTCTCTTCCCTCCAAGGTGTGCGCACAACATGACTAGTTCCTCTCCTTAGGGTTTTGAGAAAACCTATCCTACACTCCTTCATCTCATGCACCATTCTGTAGGGTAGTTCACTACACCTTTCCAAACAAAATACCTAGCCTCCACTTTCACCACTTGTGCGCATAGCAAGCCTCACAGTGGTGTTCATCTGGTGGCTTTCAAGAAGGAGTTCTTGCATCATAGACGAACGGTGGTGTGGATCACCATTAGAGGGTTTGAACCCTTCAAGCCTGACATCTGATCTCCCTGACTGATTAGGCCAAAAACAAGGTAACATCATGTTGTCTTAAAGCATAAATCCATGTGCGCATGTATGTTTCTGCAGTAAAAATTTTGTTTTTACACCTTACATGCATCGGCCTTCATAGGCCGGTTTACTTTCAGTTTGGACCCTTAAAAATGGGTTTATGCAGAAGGCAGTTTGTGTTTCTGCATTCTGATGAAGAAGCATTCGAATACTTTTCGTATGGTATTCGAATACTTGTTCATCAGGTAGTCGAATACTCATTGCTAGAGTATTGGGATACTTTCTGGGAAGAAAGTATTCGATTACCCTTGAAGAAGTAGTCGAATACTTAATAGTATTCAAATACTTGGGGTTTGGTATTCGGATACTTGGTGATATTCGGATACTGGTGGGTAAGTATTCGGATACCTTGTGATATTCGAATACTTGAGTGAAATTATTTGGATACTTTTTGGAGAGCTGGAGTATTCGAATACCTCCTGCAGAAAATGCCTTAATTGAGTTAAAATGAGATGGGAAGTCTTAATCACTTAGTGTAACCTTGTGTAATGGTTATTAATGATGAATCACTCCATAAATAGATTGTGATTGAGCTATGTTGTGGGCTTTGAGCTTGTGTGATTCTTGGCATTGGATAGTTAGCTTGCAAGGTAAGCTTTCGTGTCCTCGGTTTAGCCATTGATTGGTTCCGCTATACCCTATGGGGGAATGGTTTATATGCATGCTGTGTTAACATGCTTTTATACTTGGAAATGTTGTTGAGCTATTATATGCAATGTGCCTTTATGATATGCATGTGGTGTCCACCTATACGGTAAGCCTGAGTATGTAGTACATACAAGAGGGTGAGGCTGTGGGTGAGGTGCAAGCGGTGTTCCTTGTACTACTATGTGGGTAATAGATGTATTCCTGCATTTCTCTGGTCAGTAGAATAGTGATAACACACATGGCATGAATATGTATTGCACTGCATAGTTTTGGAAATTATATTGAAATTGCTGCTTTTGAACTTATATTGCACATGTAAGTGAGCTTGGGGTGTAAGATCCTTAAGGACCCCTTGCCTTACTGAGATTCCTTGTTTAGAGATCTCACCCTACGTTTGGGGACACTTATTTCAGGTTCAGGTAACTTGGGGGCTGATGCCTCTGGCGGCAAGAGGCCAGAGCTTAGTTGATATATACTTGTTGTATGCTGACATGACTGGATATTGGATGCTGTTTATGTTTTCTGTCAGTATTATGTTATTTGAGTTGAGACTGCTGTTTGGGCTTTGTTGCCTTATTTGGTGAGCTTTGGGATTGTTAGGCTGGCAATACGGGCTAGCCCGCCCCGGCCAGCCCAAAATGGGTTGTCTCGCCCCGGCCCATTTTGACAAAATGGGTTGAATTGAGCAACCCGGCCCGTTTTATGAGTGGGTTGGCGAGCTACGGGCCAGCCCGCGTAAAATAAAAAATATATAAAAATATAAAAAATATAAAAATAAAATAAAAAAAATAAATTCTACATAAAAACACATAAAAAAAACTGCATAAAAGAGGTAATATTTTAAGTCTAAAAGAAATGCACTAACCCACTGTTAGTGCGCACACCAGGTTATGCTGGAATCACGTTGCAGCATATGTTAATCAATTTACGATAATATGTTCTCCACATTCTCTGCATTAGCAGTTCTAGATCTCTTCACTATTGAAACTATTAAGCTAAGTACACACAATATATTAATTGATTGGTACCAAAATAGAGAAACACAAAAAAAAAAAAGAATTAGATGAAAATTATAAACCCTTTGACCTAGGCTGTTGGTTTTTATGGTCTTCATACGTAAGATCCTAAGATGATTCTAAACTACTCAATTAAACTTTATTTTCCTTCCTGTCATTGAGAGAGTCGTATTGTTTCTTCTCCTAATAAGTGTGATATGTGCATTTCATCATCTATTGGCACAGAACACGCTTGGAGCCAAGTCTCTCAGCACTCTTCTTCAGCATCGATTTGATGTCAAATTCCTTTAAATATTACCACAGGTATTGGAAAATTCCTGTGGCATATTTTGTTTTACTTTATAGATTCTGAGATGATCTTCATAGTGTCTCGTTTGAATTGATCAGATGCCTTGGTATTCAAATAATTACGAATGAAAATTAATACTGTGACAGTAGCAGCAATCAGACTGGTTAATTATTGTTTGGCACATGCAAAATCGATTTGCACAATGTTCATACAATTCATCAAACCCAGATGATCATAGAAAAACGGGCTTAGCGGGCTAGCCCTCCCCGTGGCGGGCCGAGCTCGGCGGGTTGGTGGGTTTGGTAGGGCGGGTAGGTTGAAAAACTCAACCTGGCCCGCCCTGCTTGGCGGGCGGGGCGGCTCAGCCCGGATTGTCCATGCCACATTGGCTTAACTATGCTTTTAGACTTCAGTTGTAATAATGTATCAGGATATTGTCCGGGTTATGTGTTGTAGTCCCGTGACTTAGATACTCACTTTATTTATGTAATGATGTATTTCAGTTAGTTGTCTTGCAATTTACATACAGGCGTTGTCTTATGAAAATGAATTAAGTAATACTGTTTGATAATGGTAATGGCGTCATAATTGAAAAGAAAAAGATATTCCGCAAATTTTAATTAAGTGTGGCTTAATACGATGACATGTTAACAAACTGGGTTAACACGGGGTGTTACATTTTATGGTATCAAAGCACTTCCTAGGGAAAAGCCTGTATGTGTTGCAATAACTTAGGATGCTTTGCTGTGTATCTATCTTGTGTTTTCTCTGATTGGTGTGTATTATGATAATGCATATGTGACCACATGGCATGGGCCTGATCAACTCATTCTTTGTGTAACTTGTGCAGAGTCATGGTACAGCCAAGGAGGAACCAAGGTGTAACAGCCCGTGTTAACCCGGTCTGTTAACACACTATCGTATTAAGCCACGCTTAATTAAAATGCGGAATAACTTTTTCTTTAATTCAATTATGACGTCATTAACTTAGCCAACTTGATTACTTAATCATTTTCATAAAAATATTGCCTGTATGTAAATTGCAAGACAACTGACTGAATACCTCGTACATAAATATAATGTGTGTATCTAGAACCGCAGGACCACAACACGCAGCCTGAGTCAAAATCCTGATACATTAATTACAACAGCGAATTAAAAGACATAATCAAACCATGTGGCATGGACAAACCCCATGCTCACCAAATAAGGCAACAATGCCCACAAACAGTCTCAACATGATAACATAAATAAAGCGGAAAACATAACAGTCAATCCAGCAAGTCAGCATATCATAATATCAGCTCAGCTCTGGCCTCCTGCCACCCGAGCCCTCAACATTACCTGATCCTGAAATAAGCGTCCCCAAACGTGGGGTGAGATCTCTAACAAGAAATCTCAGTAAGACAAGGGGTCCTCAAAGAGTCTCCACCCCAAGCTCACTTACATGTGTAATATAAGTTCTAAAAACAGTATTACAGTATAAGTTCTAAAATCATGCGATGCAGCAATTAATCATGTCATGTGTGCTTTCAAATCTACTGGCCAGAGAAATGTAGGAATACGTCTATGCCTACATGAGTACATGGATACTACCTGCACCTCACCCACATGCTTCTCCATCTTGTATGTACTACATACTCAGGATTGCCGTCTAGGTGGACACCACATGCATCATAAAAGCTCATTGCATATAAATAGCTCAACAGCATTTCAAAATAATAAAGCATGTAACACAGCATGCATAAACCCATCCCCATGGGACATGGTGGAATATCAAAATGGCTAAACCGAGGACACGAAAGCTTACCTTGCAAGCTAGCTATCCAAGCCAAGAGTCCAACCACACACAAGTCCACAAACAGCAGTATCACAATCTGATATGGACCATTAACAAGTCAATATTAATGCATCACAAGCATTCAACTTAAAGACTACGCCTTTCCTTACGTTTTACGTCTTAAGGCTCCCAACAAAGCCATAAGCCCTTAATCACATGATTCTGACTTAGTTCATTTATTACAGAAGTTCAACTTCCTTAAACTAGGGTCCACACACACCCAATAGCTTACTGTTCATACAGTACAGCTACTGTCTGCGCAGAACCCAGGATATCCGGATATCAGAAGGGGCATATCCGGATATGCCATATCCGGATATCACACTGGACATATCCGGATATGTCATATCCGGATACCCAGATCCCATATCCGGATATCAATATCCGGATACCATATCCGGATACTGATATCCGGATATCTGTTCGACAAATATCCGGATATCTCACGACAGAATGCAGTTTCTGCATTTCGTGAATATCCATCCCAAAGATCCAACTTTTAACACATGTACACGTTAAAGCATGCATCTTTAAGCATATACAAGTTCATTTAGGTGTTGGTTACTTCATTTTAACTTTTTACATGCCAAGACACCAACTTTAAGCAAGATAAACTCATGATCATAGTAAGGTAACTTACCAAAGCTCAAAACAGAGGCAAGTTGTGCTCTTGGAGCTCTCCCAAGGTTCCTCAAACTCAGCCTAAGTAGGAGCACGAAAATGGCACACCAAAGTGGGTTCTTGCACCACAAGGTGGCACTTTGAAGCTCACAATGACTACCACAAGGTAGCCATCACTAAAGCTCCAAACTCATGCTCACTAACCTCACACACACAGCTTTCTCAACTCAGAATGATGGCCACAATGCAGCCCCAAGGTTAACTCTCACCCTCCCCAAGTGTTTGAGTGTGAAAGAAGAAGAAAAGGTGAAGACTTGGTGAAGGAGAAGCAATGGACAGCAGCCACCTCCCTTCAGCCACCCAAAACCCACGTAGAAGAAATAGTATGGCCTAGGGTTGTGTGCAAGTTTAGTATTTATAGGCACAAGCCACTAGTCGCGCAGTATTAGCCTTAATCGCAAAGTAAAAGATATTGATCCCAAACTCTGGAATCTAGACCTACGCATTTTTCTAAGATTTGTCATATTTTTTATTTTATTTTTCGGAGCACCTTTCCGGTACGCGCTTTTCCATAGCCAGTATCAGTTATGGCATCAGATTACGTCATTTTGACTTGAAACTCGTTTTACAAGTCCTACATAATATTCTAGTAATTATCATGCATTCGTTATAATTTTCCGGGATACTTTTCCGGTACGCATTTATACCGAGTAGCAGAACCGGTATCTGCGCTTTTCTTCCGAAAAGCGACTTTCAGCATTTTTACTCACTCAATATAATTATCTAAGCCCATTAATAATTATTAGGGTCAATTATGGAATTATTTCCTAATCATCATAATTAACTTACTAATTACCTTAATTAGCGGTGCGGGTTCTTACATTCACCCCACCTTTTTAAGGATTTTGTCCTCAAAATCAGAAACATACCTGTCTCGGAAGTCGGGATACTGTCGGAGAAGCTCATCCTCTCGCTCCCAGGTACACTCCTCAGGAGTTCTTCCTGACCATTGCACTTTAACCATCGGAATGATCTTGCTCCTCAACTGCTTCTCGCCACGATCGAGAATCTTGAGTGGTCCGACGGGAGTCTTTAGGTTCTCCCGAACCTCCACATCATCAGGCTGCACCACGTGCGAAGGGTCTGCTATGTACTTTCGAAGCTGAGACACGTGAAACACGTCGTGGATGTTGGCTAGGTTCGGAGGCAAGGCGAGTCGATAGGCAACTGGTCCTACTCTACCAAGGATCTGGTAGGGCCCAATGAATCGCGGGCTCAACTTCCTCACGCCGAGTGCCCGTCCAACACCGGCGACAGGTGAAAGTTTCACAAACACGTGCTCACCCTCACTGAACTCCAGTGGTCGATGCTTGACATCATAATAGCTTTTCTGACGATTCTGCGCCTGCTTCAACTTTTCCCTGATCATCTGGATCTGTAGGGTAGTATCTTGGACGAAGTCCAAGCCGAAAAGCTCTTTATCTCCAACCTCAGACCAGCAGGTAGGAGTCCGACACCTCCTACCATACAGCGCCTCGTAGGGTGCCATGCCCAGACTAGCATGAAAACTGTTGTTGTATGAAAATTCAACCAACGGAAGGTACCTATCCCATGCAGAACCCTGCTCCAACGTGCAAGCTCTCAACATGTCCTCCAATGTCTGGATGGTCCGCTCAGTCTGTCCGTCAGTCTGAGGGTGATAGGCGGTACTCAATCTCAACTGCGTACCAAAAGCCTCCTGCAGCGCCTCCCAGAACCGAGATGTGAACTTCGGGTCCCTATCAGTGATGATACTCTCGGGCACCCCGTGAAGCCTCACAATCTCACGGACATATAGTTTGGCCAACTGCTCTGTAGTGAAGCTCACCTTCACTGGAAGAAAATGGGCAGACTTGGTCAATCTGTCCACAATGACCCAGATAGAGTCACAACCAGCCTGAGTTTTAGGCAATCCCACCACGAAGTCCATGGAAATACTCTCCCACTTCCACTGTGGAATCTCTAGAGGTTGAAGTTTACCAGACGGTTTCTGGTGCTCGATCTTCACTTTCTGACATATCAAACACTTGGACACGTAGACCGCTATGTCCTTCTTCATGCCCGGCCACCAAAAATTCCTTTTTAAGTCCTGATACATTTTCGTAGCACCAGGGTGGATAGTGAACCGGCCCTTATGAGCCTCTGCCATAACCTCCTCAGTCAATGGCCCTCGAGGAATAACAATCCTCTTCTGGAACAGCAGCAATCCGTCCTCGTTCCAAGACACACCGTCCTGGTTCTTCACATAATCGAGACACTCTCTTTGCACTTGCGCCTCTTTGATCTTTTCCATCAATTCATTAATCACTTCTGCTGTTTCTAACTCAAGCAGTGCACCCCCAAACAAGGAGTTCACTCTCAAGTCTCTGAACTTCTCGATCACCTCGTAGTCGTTCATCATTAAACTGGATAAGCTCACGGATTTCCGACTCAAAGCATCGGCTACCACATTGGCCTTGCCAGGATGGTACCTCAACTCAAAGTCGTAGTCCTTCAAGAACTCCATCCATCTTCGTTGTCTCATGTTCAACTCCTTCTGGTCAAACAAATACTTCAGGCTCTTGTGATCACTGAATACAGCAAACTTCATGCCAAACAAGTAATGCCTCCAAATCTTGAAAGCAAAAACGATGGCTGCCAACTCCAAGTCGTGAGTCGGGTAGTTCTCCTCATGAGGTTTCAACTGTCTTGAAGCGTAAGCAACCGCTTTCCCTTTCTGCATCAGCACACAGCCAAGTCCTTTACCAGAGGCATCGCAGTATAACTCGAATTGCTCCGCAGGATCAGGAAGGACTAACACAGGAGCAGTAGTCAGTCTCTCCTTCAACTCCTGGAAACACTCCTCACACTCATGTGTCCACACGAATGGAGTCTCCTTTCGGGTAAGGCGAGTCATCGGTAACACCATCTTGGAGAATCCCTCGATGAACCTCCTATAGTACCCGGCCAAACCCAAGAAGCTTCTCACTTCTGTAACCGTCTTGGGCCTCTCCCAGTCCATCACGGCCTCAATCTTGTTAGGATCAACGGCAACTCCATTAGCAGAAATTACATGACCCAGAAATTTCACCGCCTTGAGCCAAAACTCGCATTTCGACGGCTTAGCATATAGCTTTTTCTCTTTCAGCACTTGCAACACAATCTTCAAGTGCCCAGTATGCTCCTCCTCCGTCTTGGAGTAGATCAAGATGTCGTCAATGAAGACGATCACAAACTGATCCAGGTACGGCTGGAAAATCCTGTTCATGTAGTCCATAAACACTGCGGGTGCATTGGTGAGTCCAAACGGGATCACCAAGTACTCGTAGTGCCCGTACCTCGAGCGAAATGCTGTCTTTGGGACATCCTCCGGCTTTACCCGTATCTGATGGTAACCGGACCGGAGGTCGATCTTTGAATACACGCAAGCACCCCTGAGCTGATCCAGCAAATCATCAATGCGTGGAAGAGGGTACTTGTTCTTGATTGTCACCTTGTTCAACTGTCTGTAGTCGGTGCACAATCGCATGGTCCCATCCTTCTTTTTCACAAAAATGACCGGTGCTCCCCAGGGAGACACACTCGGCCGAATAAAGTCTTTCGCTGAAAGCTCCTCAATATGCTTATTCAGCTCCGCCAACTCTGGTGGCGACATCCGGTATGGAGCCAAGGAGATAGGCCCCACACCAGGCAATAAGTCGATGGAGAACTCTATCTCCCTCTGCGGTGGAAACTCAGGGATCTCCTCAGGAAACACCTCGAGGAATTCCCTCACCACAGGAATGCCGGTGAGATCCTCCTGTGTCCCACTCACCAAACCTCCCAACATGACATAGCCAAATGCCCCTGCTCTCAAGGCCCTCCTCGCCTGCAGGACTGAAATGAACGGTGAGGAACTGGCTGTGGACCCACCCGGAGACATCACCACTTTCTTGGCACAGCAATCAATCATTGCACAATTTCTGGACAACCAATCCATGCCCAAAATAATCTGAAGATTGGCCATCGGTAATCCTATCAGATCTACCGAGAAATCACGGCCATCCCACTGAAACGCTACATCGCGATGAACAGTGGAGGTCAAGCATTTTTCTCCGGTGGCGGTGGTCACCCGCATCGGTGGAGAAAGCACATCACTGGGCAACTCAAGCCCCACAGCAATAGGGGTAGCAACAAAAGAGTGCGTTGCCCCGGAATCAAATAGCACATCAACAGTTGAACCACCAATGGTAACAGTACCTCTGACCAGGTTCGGAGCTCTGTCCGACTGCTGAAGATCAAGTGTGTAGACTCGTCCTGTAGTAGGTGGCACGGCTGGTGCCCCAGTAGGAACCATCTGCAATGGCACCGCCTGCACTGCAGCAACTCTCGCCGTCGGGCAATCTCTGGAGTAGTGGCCCTCCTTCCCACACTGGAAGCATATCAACTGACCGGTAGAGCACGGCCCAAAGTGCGACTTCCCGCATCCCGAACATCTGGGAGCAGGAGGTCTAGCGGCGTTCCCCGGAGCAGCAGTCTTTCTGAACTGATTTGGCGCTTGCTTAGCCGCCAACGGTTTGCCCTTGCCCTTGTTGGCAAAATTCTTGTTCTTCCAGGGAGTAGAACCACCAGCGCTCTGCGGCACCTCAACCTTGGCCCTCTTGGCCTGACTCGCACGGCAGTAGTCCTCGATGTCGCGGCACTGCTGCACCAACGCTCCGAAGTCTCTCGAAGCAGAACCAGCGAGATGTCCAGCAATATCCTCATTAAGTCCCCTCCGGAACTTGGCCGCCAGAAAAACGGGAGTCGGTCTCGCCATGCGGAAATGAGAGAACTTGACCAGTTCATTAAACTTGGCCAGGTACTCGTCGACAGACAACGAGCCCTGTACCAATCGGTCAAACTCTCCCTGCTTCCTCTCCTGAGAGTCGTAAGGAAAATACTGGCCCAGAAAGCTCTCCTCGAAGAATGGCCACGTCATCACATGACCCTGCATCTCGTAGACCTGAGAGAAATTGGTCCACCACTCATGGGCCTCGCCCTCCAGCATATAAGTGGCGAACAACAGCTTCTGCGGATCCGTGCACTGCATGATCCAGAAAATCTTGTCCAGCGCCTATAGCCATCTCGCAGCAGCAATGGGATCATACGATCCGTCGAAGGTAGGTGGCTTATGCTTGCGGAAAGCATTCAGCCGGCGATCGATCTCGTCACGATCCTCAGCAAGTACGGGGATAGTCTGCATAGCCCCCGTCAGATGACTACCCTCACCCATCTGGCTCTGGGTGTCCTCCTGTTGACTAGGCGGAGGTGGAGGCGGAGGTGGAGGCGGTGGAGGTGGTGGAGGACCCTGGCCCGCAGCAGGACCAGCCCTCAACTCCTCCAACATGACCCTCATCATAGTCATGTTGGCCATCCGGTTCTCCTCCAGAACCTCTGCCGTGGTTTGCCGGTTCGCATCTCGAATTGCGTCCAGCATCGCCCGGTTCGCCAGCCTCGTGGCTTCCTGGTCGGCTAGTCGGGCCGCCTGCATTTCAGCCAATGCAGCCAGGACAGGATCCGTCTGATCCTCGCTCGTACTCGTGTTCCTCCTTGGTGGCACCATGACTCTGCACAAGTTACACAAAGAATGAGTTGATCAGGCCCACGCCATGTGGTCACATATGCATTATCATAATACACACCAATCAAAGAGAACGCAAAGTAGACACGCAACGAAACATCCTAAGTTATTGCAATACATACAGGCTTTTCCCTAGAAAGTGCTCTGATACCATAAAATGTAACAGCCCGTGTTAACCCGGTCTGTTAACACACTATCGTATTAAGCCACGCTTAATTAAAATGCGGAATAACTTTTTCTTTAATTCAATTATGACGTCATTAACTTAGCCAACTTGATTACTTAATCATTTTCATAAAAATACTGCCTGTATGTAAATTGCAAGACAACTAACTGAATACCTCGTACATAAATATAATGTGTGTATCTAGAACCGCAGGACCACAACACGCAGCCTGGGTCAAAATCCTGATACATTAATTACAACAGCGAATTAAAAGACATAATCAAACCATGTGGCATAGACAAACCCCATGCTCACCAAATAAGGCAACAATGCCCACAAACAGTCTCAACATGATAACATAAATAAAGCGGAAAACATAACAGTCAATCCAGCAAGTCAGCATATCATAATATCAGCTCAGCTCTGGCCTCCTGCCACCCGAGCCCTCAACATTACCTGATCCTGAAATAAGCGTCCCCAAACGTGGGGTGAGATCTCTAACAAGAAATCCCAGTAAGACAAGGGGTCCTCAAAGAGTCTCCACCCCAAGCTCACTTACATGTGTAATATAAGTTCTAAAAACAGTATTACAGTATAAGTTCTAAAATCATGCGATGCAGCAATTAATCATGTCATGTGTGCTTTCAAATCTACTGGCCAGAGAAATGTAGGAATACGTCTATGCCTACATGAGTACATGGATACTACCTGCACCTCACCCACATGCTTCTCCATCTTGTATGTACTACATACTCAGGATTGCCGTCTAGGTGGACACCACATGCATCATAAAAGCTCATTGCATATAAATAGCTCAACAGCATTTCAAAATAATAAAGCATGTAACACAGCATGCATAAACCCATCCCCATGGGACATGGTGGAACATCAAAATGGCTAAACCGAGGACACGAAAGCTTACCTTGCAAGCTAGCTATCCAAGCCAAGAGTCCAACCACACACAAGTCCACAAACAGCAGTATCACAATCTGATATGGTCCATTAACAAGTCAATATTAATGCATCACAAGCATTCAACTTAAAGACTACGCCTTTCCTTACGTTTTACGTCTTAAGGCTCCCAACAAAGCCATAAGCCCTTAATCACATGATTCTGACTTAGTTCATTTATTACAGAAGTTCAACTTCCTTAAACTAGGGTCCACACACACCCAATAGCTTACTGTTCATACAGTACAGCTACTGTCTGCGCAGAACCCAGGATATCCGGATATCAGAAGAGGCATATCCGGATATGCCATATCCGGATATCACACTGGACATATCCGGATATGTCATATCCGGATACCCAGATCCTATATCCGGATATCAATATCCGGATACCATATCCGGATACTGATATCCGGATATCTGTTCGACAAATATCCGGATATCTCACGACAGAATGCAGTTTCTGCATTTCGTGAATATCCATCCCAAAGATCCAACTTTTAACACATGTACACGTTAAAGCATGCATCTTTAAGCATATACAAGTTCATTTAGGTGTTGGTTACTTCATTTTAACTTTTTACATGCCAAGACACCAACTTTAAGCAAGATAAACTCATGATCATAGTGAGGTAACTTACCAAAGCTCAAAACAGAGGCAAGTTGTGCTCTTGGAGCTCTCCCAAGGTTCCTCAAACTCAGCCTAAGTAGGAGCACGAAAATGGCACACCAAAGTGGGTTCTTGCACCACAAGGTGGCACTTTGAAGCTCACAATGACTACCACAAGGTAGCCATCACTAAAGCTCCAAACTCATGCTCACTAACCTCACACACACAGCTTTCTCAACTCAGAATGATGGCCACAATGCAGCCCCAAGGTTAACTCTCACCCTCCCCAAGTGTTTGAGTGTGAAAGAAGAAGAAAAGGTGAAGACTTGGTGAAGGAGAAGCAATGGACAGTAGCCACCTCCCTTCAGCCACCCAAAACCCACGTAGAAGAAATAGTATGGCCTAGGGTTGTGTGCAAGTTTAGTATTTATAGGCACAAGCCACTAGTCGCGCAGTATTAGCCTTAATCGCAAAGTAAAAGATATTGATCCCAAACTTTGGAATCTAGACCTACGCATTTTTCTAAGATTTGTCATGTTTTTTATTTTATTTTTCGGAGCACCTCTCCGGTACGCGCTTTTCCATAGCCAGTATCAGTTATGGCATCAGATTACGTCATTTTGACTTGAAACTCGTTTTACAAGTCCTACATAATATTCTAGTAATTATCATGCATTCGTTATAATTTTCCGGGATACTTTTCCGGTACGCATTTATACCGAGTAGCAGAACCGGTATCTGCGCTTTTCTTCCGAAAAGCGACTTTCAGCATTTTTACTCACTCAATATAATTATCTAAGCCCATTAATAATTATTAGGGTCAATTATGGAATTATTTCCTAATTATCATAATTAACTTACTAATTACCTTAATTAGCGGTGCGGGTTCTTACACAAGGTACTAATGAGGACCAACCGGATCCTGTCCTGCTGCATTGGCTAAGATGCAGGAGGCTCGACTAGCCGACCAGGAGGCCACGAGATTGGCAAACCAGGCTATGCTGGACGTCATTAGAGAGGCGAACAGGAAAGCCATAGAGGATGTATTGCAGGCCAACCGTTTGGCGAACATGACTATGATGAGAATCATGTTAGAGGAGATGAGGGCTAGTCCTGCTGTTGCTGGCCAGTGTCCTCCGCCACCACCTCCACCGCCACCACCGCCTCCACTTCCACCTAGTCTTCAGGAAGACACCCAGAGTCTGATGGGTGAGGGTAGTCACCTTACGAGGGCCATGCAGACTGTCCCTGTATTTGTTGAGGATAGAGACGAGATCGACCATCGGATGAATGCTTTCCGTAAGCATAAGCCACCTACTTTTGATGGGTCTTATGATCCTATTGTGGCGGCGAGATGGCTCCAGGCCCTGGATAAGATATCCAGGGTGATGCAGTGCACCGAGCCACAGAAGCTGATGTTCGCCACGTACATGCTGGAGGGCGACCGATGCCCATGAGAGGTGGACGAACACCTCTCACACTTTTGAGATTTAGGGCCATGGGATGACATGGCCATTCTTCGAGGACTGTTTTTTGGGTCGGTACTTTCCCTATGATGTACAGGAGAAGAAGTAGGGAGAGTTCGACAGGTTGGTTCAGGGCTCGTTGTCTGTTGACGAGTACCTAGCCAAGTTCAATGAGCTGGTTAAGTTCGCTTATTTTCGGATGGCGAGGCCTACTATTATTTTCTTGGCAGTGAAGTTCCGTAGGGGACTTAGTGATGAGATTGCTGATCACCTCGCTAGTTCTGCGTCGAGAGATTTCGGGACACTTGTGCAGTAGTGCCGGGACCTCGAGGATTTTTGCAGCGCGAGTAAGGCCAAGAGGGCCAAGGTTGCTGATACCAGAGTTGCTGGTAGTTCCACTTCTTGGAAGGACAGGAAGTTTGGGAACAAAGGAAAGGGTAAGTAGTTGGCAGCTAGAAAAGTGCCGAATCAGTTCAAGAGAACTACAACTCCGGGGAGTACAGCTAGACCTCCTACTCCCAGATGCTGAGGATGCGGTGAAGACTCATTTTGGGCCACGTGCTACGGGCCAGCTTATCTGTTTCCATTGTGGCAAGGAAGGCCACTATTCCAGAGATTGCCCTTCTTCTACGGGGAGAATTGCTGCAGTCCAGGCAGTTCCACTTCAGATGGTTCCCTTTCCACCGACAGTTGCACCTGCAGTACCACCTACCACCGGTCATGTGTATACACTAGACCGCCAGCAGTCGGACAGGGCTCCGAACCTTGTTAGAGGTACTGTTATTATTGGTGGCTCTGCTGTAGATGTGTTGTTTGACTTAGGGGCTACGCATTCTAGGAGGGCCTTGAGAGCAGGGGAATTTGGCTATATGATGTTGGGAGGTTTGGTGAGTGGGACACAGGAGGATCTCACTGGCATTCCTGTTGTGAGGGAATTCCTTGAGGTGTTTCCCGAGAAGATTCCTAAGTTTCCACCGCAGAGGGAGATAGAGTTCTCCATTGACTTATTGCCTGGTGTGGGGCCGATTTCATTAGCTCCATATTAGATGTCGCCGCCGGAGTTGGCTGAGCTGAAGAAGTATATCGACGATCTTTCGGCGAAAGACTTCATTCGGCCGAGTGTGTCTCCTTGGGGAGCCCCGGTCATTTTTGTTAAGAAGAAAGATGAGACTATGCGATTGTGCATCGACTACAGGCAGTTGAACAAGGTGATAATCAAGAAGAAGTATCCCCTTTCACGCATTGATGATTTGCTAGATCAGCTCAGGGGTGCTTGCGTATATTCGAAGATTGATCTCCGGTCTGGATACCATCAAATTCAGGTAAATCTGGAGGATGTCACAAAGACCGCGTTTCGTTCGAGGTACGATCATTATGAGTATTTGGTGATTCCGTTCAGACTCACTAATGCACCCGCAGTGTTCATGGATTACATGAACAGGATTTTCCAGCCGTACCTGGATCAGTTTGTGATCGTCTTCATTGATGTCATTTTGATTTATTGCAAGACTAAGGAGGAGCATGTCGAGCACTTGAAGATTGTGTTACAAGTGCTGAAGGAGAAAAAGCTATATGCAAAGCCATTGAAATGTGAGTTTTGGCTCAAGTCGGTAAAACTTCTGGGTCATGTGATTTCTGCCGATGGAGTTGCAGTTGATCCTAACAAGATTGAGGCCGTGATGGATTGGGAGAGGCCTAAGACGGTTACAGAGGTGAGGAGCTTCTTAGGTTTGGCGGGGTACTATAGGAGGTTGATTGAAGGATTCTCCAATATGGTGTTACCGCTGACTCGCCTTACCCGAAAGGAGACTCCGTTTGTGTGGACACATGAATGTGATGAGTGCTTCCAGGAGTTGAAGGAGAGACTGACTACTATACCTGTGTTGGTCCTTCCTGATCATGCGGAGCAGTTTGAGCTATATTTGATGCCTCTGGGAAGGATCTAGGCTGCGTGTTGATGCAGAAGGGTAAAGCTATTGCTTATGCTTCGAGGCAGTTGAAGCCTCATGAGGAGAATCACCTGACTCACGACTTGGAGTTGGCTGCTATTGTTCTTTCTTTCAAGATTTGGAGGCATTACTTGTATGGCATGAAGTTTGCTGTGTTCAGTGACCATAAGAGCTTGAAGTATCTATTTGACCAGAAGGAGTTGAACATGAGACAAAGGAGATGGATGGAGTTCTTGAAGGATTACGACTTTGAGTTGAGGTACCATCCTGGCAAGGCCAATGTGGTAGCTGACGCTTTGAGTCGGAAATCCGTCAGCCTATCCAGTTTGATAATGGGTGATCTGGATGTGATCGAGAAGTTTCGTGACCTGACAATGACTTCCTTGTTTAGGGGAGCATTTCTCGAGATGGAAACAGTAGAAGTGATTAATGAGCTGATGGAGAAGATTAAAGAGGCACAAGTGCAAAAAGAATGTCTTGACTATGTGAAGAACCAAGATGGTGTGTCTTGGAATGAGGATGGGTTGCTGTTGTTCCATAAGAGAATTGTGATTCCTCGAGGTCCGTTGACCGAAGAGGTTATGGCAGAGGCCCATAACGGTCAATTTACTATCCACCCTGGTGCTACAAAAATGTACCAGGACTTGAAGAGATATTTTTGGTGGCCAGGCGTGAAGAAAAACATAGCGGTCTACGTGTCCAAATGTTTGATATGCTAGAAGGTAAAGATAGAGCACCAGAAGTCGTCTGGTAAGCTTTAACCTCTTGAGATTCCGGAATGGAAATGGGATAGCATTTCCATTGACTTCGTGGTGGGTTTGTCGAAGACTCAGGCGGGTTGTGACTCTATCTGGGTCATTGTGGACAGACTGACAAAGTCTGCCCATTTTCTTCCAGTGAAGGTGAGTTTCACTACAGAGCAGATGGCCAGACTTTATGTTCGCGAGATTGTGAGGCTTCACGGGGTGCCCGAGAGTATCATCAATGATAGGGACCCGAAGTTCACATCTCGGTTCTGGGAGGCGCTGCAGGAGGCTTTTGGTACGCAGTTGAGATTGAGTACCGCCTATCACCCTCAGACTGATGGACAGACTGAGAGGACCATCCAGACCTTGAGGACATGTTGAGGGCTTGCACGTTGGAGTAGGGTTCAGCATGGGATAGGGACCTTCCGTTGGTGGAATTTTCATACAACAACAATTTTCATGCTAGCCTGGGCATGGCACCCTACGAAGCACTGTATGGTAGGAGGTGTCAAACTCCTACCTGCTAGTCTGAGGTTGGAGACAAGGAGCTTTTTGGCTTGGACTTTGTCCAAGATACTACCCAACAGATCCAGATGATCAGAGAAAAGTTGAAGTAGGCACAGAATCGCCAGAAGAGCTACTAAGATGTCAAGCATCGTCCACTGGAGTTCAGTGAGGGTGAGCACGTGTTTGTGAAACTTTCACCTGTCTCGGGTGTTGGACGGGCACTCGGAGTAAGGAAGCTGAGCCCGCGATTTATTGGGCCATACCAGATACTTGGTAGAGTAGGGCCTGTTGCCTACCGGCTTGCCTTGCCTCCGAACTTGGCTAACATCCACGACGTGTTTCACGTGTCTCAGCTTTGGAAGTACATAGCGGATCCTTCGCACGTGGTGCAACCGGATGATGTGGAGGTTCGGGAGAACCTAAAGACTCCCGTCGGACCACTCAAGATTCTCGATTGAGGCGAGAAGCAACTAAGGAGCAAGACCATTCCGATGGTCAAAGTGCAGTGGACTGGACATACTCATGAGGAGTGCACTTGGGAGCGAGAGGACGAGCTTCTCCGGTAGTAAGCGCAGTTACAATCACAGTAATTGGGTTAATTAAATTACGGGCAACTTTTTTTTTTTATCATATTCCTTTTCGTCACAATAACCTTTTTCCGTAATCAATTAATACAACACTATAATTGTAAATGCAATACGCGGAAGCATTCAGTTTACTAACATCACTAATCTTTCTTTTTATTCAACTCATTTAAACTCATCAACTTATTTTCATTCCTTACCATGTTCTAGCCCTTTACATAAGCTACGCGTGGTTTCAAACCACGAACAATTTGGAGTTCTACCCAACAAGTTAAGCCCCTTTCTTTTAGTCTAGAAAAACTTAAATTTTCAAAAATTGCACTGTGGTAATCGATTACCAGTGGGTGGTAATCGATTACCACCTGTCAAAAATGAGACAGAAGCTAAATTTTCACCTCCTCTGTTCTGGTAATCGATTACCAACCTTGGGTAATCGATTACCTCACATGGTAATCGATTACCAAGCCTCAGTAATCGATTACCAGTGAAGACAGTAGCCAAATTTCGTCCCCTGTTGCATGGTAATCGATTACCATGCTTGGGTAATCGATTACTATGCAGCAAAAGTGACAGATTACAGCATTTTAAGCCCAAAAAGGGTTGTGTAATCCATCCCAAACACCTTAGTACTCCACACAACACTTAAACATACTCTAATGTAGGCACTAGGCCCTTCAAACATGCATTTTCATTCAATTATGCATCATTTACAAAGTCTTTAATATAATGGCCATTTTACATCAAATATGGACCATTTTACAACATCTTTGCCAAGGCTTCAAATACAATGAATGTGGCAATGGACAAGTCCCATGCTCACTCAAATATACAATAGATACTAAAGTCCTACATATACATCAAATTGAAAGAATTCAACATGTAGTCATGAACATACAAGGCATGGCATTTTCAACATGCACAAGTTCATGATCTAAGTCTAAAGCATAAAACTAGGGATGTGCATGGGTCGAACCGAACCGGTTTTTTTGAAAAACCGAACCGAATTGGTTTAAGTGATTCGGTTCGAAAGTGGTTCGGTTCGGTCCAAAACTGGTTCGGTTCGGAAGTGGTTCGGTTCGGTTCGGAAGTGGTTCGGTTCGGTTCGGAACCGGTTCGGAACCGGTTCGGGTCGACCCTCTTTTGAAAAGAAAAAATTTAGAAATTTTAAAAAATAAAGTTATAAAAATTAATTTGGTTTGGTTTGAAAATAATTCGGTTCGGTTCGGAAGCGGTTCGGTTCTTAAACCGGTTCTAAAAACTGGTTCGGTTCTTAAACCGGTTCTAAAAACTGGTTCGGTTCATGAACCGGTTCTTTAAAAACCGATTCGGTTCATGAACTAGTTTTTTAAAACCGGTTATTTTATGGAGCGGTTCGGTTCGGTTCATGGTTCGACCCACTTTTATGGTTATTTTGCACACCCCTACATAAAACATATGCAATGTGTGTCCCAATCCAATGCTCATCACATGGTGCCTCCAATATGCACCTCATGCTCCACTCTTCCAGGCTCAACCTGACCTGAAATGATGCCCCAAAACACGGGGTGAGATATATAAATATATCTCAGTAAACCAAGGGCCCTGGAGGTTTCTCCACCCCATGGCTCACTCAATGTGCAAATATAACATCATATAATATGCATGCAATACAATATCACCAACCAACTGGAGACAACCCAAGAACATCCACGCATGGATTTATGTTCAAGGACTCCATCATATAACTCCCGAGACAATCCTGGCGCCTCTCCCATGGTTGAGAAGACTCCATGGCAAAACCCAACCGGAACTCCTCATGAGCCCTATCCGGCGGATGTCCCCCGTTTGGATCATCCTGGTGTCGCTCCCAGAGTCGACCCCATGGCATCTCCAACTAGCACTCCGTCACGAAATGATCCAGCGGATGTCCAAACCCAACACACGTCAACTGGCCAGTGATCAAACAATTTTTCATACAATCCAAGCAATATGCATACAAGCACATAATCACACAATGCCATAAACACATAATCCAACCACAACCATCCACTAGGTGTGGTGGAGCACACAAGGGCTAAACCCCAGTTCCAAAGGTTACCTCAACACCGAGCCCATGCTCCATACGTAAGCTCCAAGCTTACCCGCTTCCAAAGCGTCCAAAAGAGGCAACCTAGATAATCCACAACATGATTATCAAACCATTTCCAAATCAATCATTTAATCTCAAGTAATCATTCATTTTACTTCAATCTCCTTTATAGATCAAATTACCAAATACATCATGAATCACACATTCTTTCTTCTCATTCCACTATATCACACTATACCATCATCCAATTAAACATCATTTTATATCATACAATCTCAATTACACAACTTTTACATCATTTTTCCTCCAAACCCCTCTATGGTTCGAATTCCTCAAAGGTTAATTCTACAAGGTTTTCACTTCCGTTTTAACACACACACTAATCATATAATCACATTATCAACCTATACCAATGGTCCATCATTCAATTATTCAATTACACCACATAACAATTTTCATGAAATTTCCACAAATTTTCCTAAGTTAAAACCCAACTTTTTCACCAAAATTTATCATAGCATTTCTAGCTTTCAAGCATCATTCTAAGGCATTTTCATCTAATAGCATTTTTCCATTTGGGCTCTCTATCGTCACACATCTAAGATTAAAGATTTAAAGCATAATTTCTAGATCTACAAAATCAACCACAAAAGTACCACAAATATACTCACCATCTAGTGTATGAACACCACCAAGGCTCCATCACTCCAAAGGAAGATCAAAAGCTCCCAAAAACTCCAAAACCTCAATAACTTCGGATCTGTCCATGCCCAAAAACGCACAAAGGAGATGGTTTCATGGCTTAAGAGTACCACCAATGGCTTTAGAAGGTTGTTTACAATAAATTTCAACACCAAAATCAAGTGATTTGGTGAAGAAATGAGCAAATGGTGAGGGAAGAGAGAAATGCTCATGGTTCTTCAAAAATGGGGGAAGTCACGGTGAGGGAGAAAGAAAAGAAGGAGGGAGGCGTGGGGGTGAGTGGAAAAGTGAGGGAACTTAAGTGGGTTTTGATCCCACGGGTCCCACACGCGATCTAACTTTAATCCCGATAAAAATTATAATCACAAATTCTTAATCTACATATTTTTCCAGTCCCTGGCATATTTTTATTTCCTCAAAATATTGATACAAATTTCACACTTATCGGTACACTCATACCGCAGTATCTTTCACTTAAAAAGTCACTATTCATCACTTTTTTCACAATTTTGCCTACTCACTCAATTTTCCGCCCTGATTCCATTTTCAGCATTATTTTTGTCATATTAAATCTCTAACTCCATTTTTCATGCCTCGGTTCACGTTTTTGGCAAATTACCATTTTGCCCTTTTTGCCCATTTTGGCCATAATTCTTGGATTTTCACTAATCCCTCAATTCTAACTCATATTTTATCAAATAAATTCACATTTAATTTTACGAGGTGTTATATTCACCCCACCTTTTAGGAATTTTGTCCGCAAAATCAACTATACCAATATGCTAACTCAGGATACAGCCGGAGAATCTCAGTCTCCCGACCCCAAGTAGCTTCATCAAGTGTGCGGACACCAAAATAAATATTTGCATTTCCATCTTTTGGCTTTTCAGCCATATTTCACAATGGCCTTGCATTTCAAAGGCCCCAAGGGAGACTTCAAGTCCTTCCCAATTTCAATCTCAACCGGTGACACCACATGTGAACAACCGGAGCGCACCACACAGTTGTGCACTTTCTCTGCTTTACCAAGCCAATTGCTTTTCATATGTCAGAATACCTAGCACATATAGCCCATATTTCTCTTGGAGGGTTCTCCTACCTAGTTAACATATCAACCACTATGCCTATAGGATCATACCACATTCTGTTCAATCTGTGCCGCACAGGCATCTATTACTTTCTGACACATTACAGCCACAATTATCTTTCTTTGATTTTTCCTTTCTATGGAGTATTAACTCTCGTCACCAATCTTTCCACATTTCTTATTCCACATTACATGTTGTTATGGAATCTCACAGCCCCTCAGTGTAATTCACCGAGTAATCATCTAGTTCACGCTCACTATACTGTTATTTTCTGAGGGATAAATCCCCATTTTGGCACTTAGCCACAACTCGTATACATCCATTTCTTTCTCTTCTCATGTTTTCAACCTACGACGTACAATTTCATCCCAGTATTTTATCTTTAACAAGCACCATCCCTGTGCTCAACTTTCAATCTAACCTTACAATTTTACCATTTTCACCAAAACACAATGATGAATCTCTTCCTCAAGACCTTTAACTGGTACCTAATGGACCACACATTACGATTTATACGTTACATCGGCCAATTCAAGCCTTCAACCATGAATTCACTCATTAACTTTCATACTCTAGATCATACTTACCATTTCAGCTAATCATCTCAAAACTTGACACATAGTTCATCACTGATTTCTCCCATTACAGGCAACATGCCTAAGATTTCCATTAACAATTTTCTTTAATTACCGTCCCATACTCATGTTATCAATTCCACACGTATTTCATTCTATACACCTCACCTTCATCATCATTTCATTCAACTAGTATGTATCATTCCAAGGTCACATATCATCTCTCTCTCATACCTGTCCCATCACATAGGGATTTTCAAAGCCTGTTTATCATGCCACAAGGAACTAAATCCACCACTATCATTACTTTCATAATTTCATATCGGCCGTTACACAAGTCTCTCGGACTATTCACAGTACTACTAGCACACTCAACCATATATCTTGGTACCTAGTCAAGAACAACATCCACATTGTGTATTTTCAACACATCTCTCACTATAATTTGCATCAATACAACTCCATCAGTAACTCGACCACCAGGGTAAAGATATCAACCTTTTATTTCACCAAATACCATTCTATTTAACAACTAGTACCATACCTTAATATTGATTACATCCCAATTAATCGCTTATTAAAATCATTGGCCACTTTGGCCACCAACTTAGCTTAACCTCTCGCCATCACAAGCTTTCCCAAAATACTTTGACTCAATCCATCAGTACTAATCAACTTTCCATTCCCTTCACATAGGGTGACAATTCAATAATTCATTTCACAATTTCTAAAAAACCGTAATTCCATACTACCACCCTTGGTACACACTCATGCACATCTCTGAGTGCTCAATTTCATAATTCAAACTGCCATCTCATGGCACTTCACACATTTCATCATGTTAGGCATATTACTGTCCACTTAAAGTTATCCAAATTCACCTCTTGCGTTCCTCACAAGATACAATTCTCTAATGCAATGGGTAAGAACATCCTTAGGTTTAACCCCTCGAGCTCTTGCTGTCCTAAGGGCCCCAGGTGCAATGCCCCACCAATCAGAGAATTTGTCCTTATAATTCACGCAAGAAGAGGTAACATGCCATCGGTTGTACTAACAGTCCCACTAACACAAGGCTCTACCTCACACTACATTACTTATACAAGATAATAATAATCTCCAGGAACATAATCCATACGGAGATAGCCATATAATCCGGGCATATAAGCCACACAAAGATAAACACATTCACATCAAATCCGTATATAACGGCAAACAGAGTCTTATATAGGTACATAATGGTATACTAGCTATATCCTACTTTTGCACCATCCATTATAATTTTCCAATATGGTTCTTTTCTCAACAGTCTACTCATTCTACTTGGCTAGTCATTAGTCTTAGTCCATAGCATAATCATCCTCACATGATTCCAACATCTTTCTCATACTTTGACACGAAATTTTCAATTCATAACAGTACCCATGTTTGGTACAGTCCTAATCCATTGTCCATCATGACTCATAGCAACCATGCTCAACACTGTAGAAGATCCACTTCATTAAACTGACATCACTTTTCTCTCAATATTTCACTATGATACCAAGAGTGCCCTTCCATACTAGTCCATGCATTCAGCGCATCAGGACCACCAGATACATTTCAATTTCGAGCGGTGCTCGCCTGGGACTTCCAAGAGCAACACCTCTTAGGATTCAATCCACAAGGGAAACCCAGGACAATATTAATTGTCACATTATTAACAACATGTGTGCCATGGTATAACTTGCACACCGGGACTCCATCATGAATCCCATACTACATTGAGCATCCAATGACACTCCAAAGAGACAATCTCTTCAAGCATTTCCCATCATAGGGATTTCAGTTGCAAAATTTTTCTTTTACCCAGGAGTTTACTAGCTCAAAACAACACAAATATACATTTAGGCACCCCGGCCTTCAAAATACATATATATATACATATACATACTAGCACTTAACCATCACAGGATTACTATCCACATATAATTAGGCCGCAACCTTAACATTTCAATGCTACCCAACATTATGGAAGCATATTAGTACCGTTACCACACCACACTCAGTTATATTTTCTCACCTCACATTTGTCAAGTCCAACCATCCTTAACTTATGGACTCTCATACTTTCAATCAATTTCCTCAACTTCTTATATTTTACTTTTTATACATATGATATCCTCACTTACATCTAACCAGCATTAAATCATCATGGACTAAAGTCCCAATTTCAACATTGAATTATCCAACACATCATTTCCATAGTTCTTTTAAGTTACTCACAATCCTCAATCCAAATTTGAAATTTCAATTTATTTCTACCTCCAAGCATCTTAAGTCATCCAAGTGTATGCCCTCACCAAGGGTCTTATAACCTTATAATTTAACCCTAAGGTAACCAATATTACATATCAACACTCATATTCCAATTTTCACGAATTCATCGGGGTTCCAATTCCCCTACCATATCCAAGTCATAACACTAATTCCACATATACACAATTTTTCTAACTCCCTAAACATCTAGGGAAGACTTACCAACATCACCGTACCAATATCAACTCAAATCAATCATTTTACTAACCAAAAGACCACATATTCAACTATGGTAGCATTCTACCCAAAATGGTTATACATCTTATCCCAATTTATTCTCACTAAGTCCTCAATTACATCCAATTCACTTACTAACATATCTTTCTGTGGAGCAGTCAACACTGCACCCACCACCTAAGCCTAAGGACTGGCATTGGTGCTCCAGGGTTGTCACGAAGGCATCTTATACTGACCACACATTGAACATGAAGAAATAGGTTGATCAGGCCCAAACTAAGGAATCACATGTGTAGCAGTCAATAAGAGTCTACGTACAACTATACAGCACTCACCTCAATTACACAATCATCAGAGTTCCCTAAAGAAACTGCTCTGATACCATAAAATGTAACAGCCCGTTACGTACCGGTATTGTTAACATTGATTATGATATAAGCGCAGTTACAATCACAGTAATTGGGTTAATTAAATTACGGGCAACTTTTTTTTTTTATCATATTCCTTTTCGTCACAATAACCTTTTTCCGTAATCAATTAATACAACACTATAATTGTAAATGCAATACGCGGAAGCATTCAGTTTACTAACATCACTAATCTTTCTTTTTATTCAACTCATTTAAACTCATCAACTTATTTTCATTCCTTACCATGTTCTAGCCCTTTACATAAGCTACGCGTGGTTTCAAACCACGAACCATTTGGAGTTCTACCCAACAAGTTAAGCCCCTTTCTTTTAGTCTAGAAAAACTTAAATTTTCAAAAATTGCACTGTGGTAATCGATTACCAGTGGGTGGTAATCGATTACCACCTGTCAAAAATGAGACAGAAACTAAATTTTCACCTCCTCTGTTCTGGTAATTGATTACCAACCTTGGGTAATCGATTACCTCACATGGTAATCGATTACCAAGCCTCAGTAATCGATTACCAATGAAGACAGTAGCCAAATTTCGTCCCTTGTTGCATGGTAATCGATTACCTATGTAGCACCGATACCGACACGGGACACGTGACACGATACGACACGACACTCCGACACGTTAATTCTAAAAATGTTAGATTTCGACACGCTAGGACACGTTTTGATATTAAATAATATTTTTAATTTATGTAATGTATATTATATTTAATATTCAATAATTTAACAAAAAAATGAATCTAAACTTATAATATTCATAAATTTTACAAAGAAACATAAGATATCACAAATATTCATATTAAACTCAATAAAATAATAATCGTAATCCAACCAATCTAATAGTTGGAACTAAAAATTCAACATAATCCAATCTTTAAACCTTTTTTCTGAATTTATATAACGCGTGTTGGAGTGTCGGGGAGTGTCCGAGTGTCCGAGAGTGTCGGGAAGTGTCGGACACGACACGTCAGGAGTTTTGAAGTGTCGGTGCTTCATAGTCGATTACCATGCTTGGGTAATCGATTACTATGCAGCAAAAGTGACAGATTACAGCATTTTAAGCCCAAAAAGGGTTGTGTAATCCATCCCAAACACCTTAGGACTCCACACAACACTTAAACATAATTTAATGTAGGCACTAGGCCCTTCAAACATGCATTTTCATTCAATTATGCATCATTTACAAAGTCTTTAATATAATGGCCATTTTACATCAAATATGGACCATTTTACAACATCTTTGCCAAGGCTTCAAATACAATGAATGTGGCAATGGACAAGTCCCATGCTCACTCAAATATACAATAGATACTAAAGTCCTACATATACATCAAATTGAAAGAATTCAACATGTAGTCATGAACATACAAGGCATGGCATTTTCAACATGCACAAGTTCATGATCTAAGTCTAAAGCATAAAACATATGCAATGTGTGTCCCAATCCAATGCTCATCACATGGTGCCTCCAATATGCACCTCATGCTCCACTCTTCCAGGCTCAACCTGACCTGAAATGATGCCCCAAAACACGGGGTGAGATATATAAATATATCTCAGTAAACCAAGGGCCCTGGAGGTTTCTCCACCCCATGGCTCACTCAATGTGCAAATATAACATCATATAATATGCATGCAATACAATATCACCAACCAACTGGAGACAACCCAAGAACATCCACGCATGGATTTGTGTTCAAGGACTCCATCATATAACTCCCGAGACAATCCTGGCGCCTCTCCCATGGTTGAGAAGACTCCATGGCAAAACCCAACCGGAACTCCTCATGAGCCCTATCCGGCGGATGTCCCCCGTTTGGATCATCCTGGTGTCGCTCCCAGAGTCGACCCCATGGCATCTCCAACTGGCACTCCGTCACGAAATGATCCAGCGGATGTCCAAACCCAACACACGTCAACTGGCCAGTGACCAAACAATTTTTCATACAATCCAAGCAATATGCATACAAGCACATAATCACACAATGCCATAAACACATAATCCAACCACAACCATCCACTAGGTGTGGTGGAGCACACAAGGGCTAAACCCCAGTTCCAAAGGTTACCTCAACACCGAGCCCATGCTCCATACGTAAGCTCCAAGCTTACCCGCTTCCAAAGCGTCCAAAAGAGGCAACCTAGATAATCCACAACATGATTATCAAACCATTTCCAAATCAATCATTTAATCTCAAGTAATCATTCATTTTACTTCAATCTCCTTTATAGATCAAATTACCAAATACATCATGAATCACACATTCTTTCTTCTCATTCCACTATATCACACTATACCATCATCCAATTAAACATCATTTTATATCATACAATCTCAACTACACAACTTTTACATCATTTTTCCTCCAAACCCCTCTATGGTTCGAATTCCTCAAAGGTTGATTCTACAAGGTTTTCACTTCCGTTTTAACACACACACTAATCATATAATCACATTATCAACCTATACCAATGGTCCATCATTCAATTATTCAATTACACCACATAACAATTTTCATGAAATTTATTTTCCTAAGTTAAAACCCAACTTTTTCACTAAAATTTATCATAGCATTTCTAGCTTTCAAGCATCATTCTAAGGCATTTTCATCTAATAGCATTTTTCCATTTGGGCTCTCTATCATCACACATCTAAGATTAAAGATTTAAAGCATAATTTCTAGATCTACAAAATCAACCACAAAAGTACCACAAATATACTCACCATCTAGTGTATGAACACCACCAAGGCTCCATCACTCCAAAGGAAGATCAAAAGCTCCCAAAAACTCCAAAACCTCAACAACTTCGGATCTGTCCATGCCCAAAAACGCACAAAGGAGATGGTTTCATGGCTTAAGAGTACCACCAATGGCTTTAGAAGGTTGTTTACAATAAATTTCAACACCAAAATCAAGTGATTTGGTGAAGAAATGAGCAAATGGTGAGGGAAGAGAGAAATGCTCATGGTTCTTCAAAAATGGGGGAAGTCACGGTGAGGGAGAAAGAAAAGAAGGAGGGAGGTGTGGGGGTGAGTGGAAAAGTGAGGGAACTTAAGTGGGTTTTGATCCCACGGGTCCCACACGCGATCTAACTTTAATCCCGATAAAAATTATAATCACAAATTCTTAATCTACATATTTTTCCAGTCCCTGGCATATTTTTATTTCCTCAAAATATTGATAAAAATTTCACACTTATCGGTACACTCATACCGCAGTATCTTTCACTTAAAAAGTCACTATTCATCACTTTTTCACAATTTTGCCTACTCACTCAGTTTTCCGCCCTGATTCCATTTTCAGCATTATTTTTGTCATATTAAATCTCTAACTCCATTTTTCATGCCTCGGTTCACGTTTTTGGCAAATTACCATTTTGCCCTTTTTGCCCATTTTGGCCATAATTCTTGGATTTTCACTAATCCCTCAATTCTAACTCATATTTTATCAAATAAATTCACATTTAATTTTACGAGGTGTTATACTGTAGATCTTCCTCAGCTTCCTAATAGCCACAATGATGCTTTGTTTGTCATAGCCAAAAATCCAGAAGATACACCTTCCATCATCCAGATTCCGAGAAAGATATCTCGAGAAGAATTGACAGAATTGATTCCTTTAGAATGGCTGACTAATTATGAAAAGATCCATAAAGCCAGCAAGCCCATCCAGTCACATGAGGCGAGTTTCAGAAGATTTGTAGATGGAACTGTCAGAACAATCTTCAAGAAGCCTGATGCAGTAGCCAGCAGTTCTACCCTTCCTATCTTCCAGTCTATGATGATATCTCCATGTTATAAAGAAGATTGGATCCCTGTTCATGGGATAATGCTAGATGGATCTCCCATTTATACTGGTCGTATTGATGGTCATTTCATATGGGATATAGATCCTAATATGTGTGATCTTGAGTGTGATTGTTGGATGCACACAGAAGATACTTCTGATGAAGATGAGAATGAAAAAGAAGAAAAACTAAGGAGTAGTAGGCGGTGTTGAAAACCACTTCCTCCTGTTCAAAGAAGATCTGACCCAGATAATGGTCCATGTCTTAAGACACACAAAAAACCTGAACCTCTTTGGATCTATAAGAGAGGTTTAGAAATCCTGAGATAACAAGGATTACTTCCACCTGAACCACCAAATGACCCTGACCTTTTAACCTAGTCCCCAAAATGCCAACCTGAGCCAATACCTTGCATGATGTTTTCACAACATGATTTTCCTCCCTTGGAAAGACATACTTACCCAACCACAAAAATCACTACCAGGCCTGTGATTAATCAAGGAGAAGTCCAGTTAGATGGAAAGCTGAAGCCATTAAGCCATGTTGAAGAAGTTCTTAATTGGCAGACTGAAAATGCTCATGCTCAGAATACTATTTTGAAAAGACTTGATACTAAAGTTGAAAAGATTTGCAATCAAATGGAGACAGCTGTTGATCGTCTACAACATCTCTCATAGAAAATGAGAAAGCATTATGAGAAGAACATGCAGCAAATAGCCCAGCTCGAAGAAGAAATTAAAAAGTTAGGCTTTACTCCAGAAGCAAATATGAGAGATGGGGAGATAAGGAGACTGAAAGCAGAAATTCAAGATGTGGAAAGAATTATTAAGCAGAATATCATATCTCAGCAGAAGCCAGAACCAACAGAAAACTACAATCCATTTTTGCCACCTCCTGTACTAAATTACTATTCTCCTTTCCAAAAACCATCAGAATTCTGGACCAACCCATATCCTCCAAAACCTTGGACCTTTCCAACTAGCCAGCCTTATGACCAAAAGACCATAAGAGAGAATAGAGGAAGTAGAGAAAGAGGAAAACAACCTTCTACTTCTAGAAAACATTCATCTAGAACTAGAATGGAAACAACTTCTTCCTTATCCTCAGACTCTATAGACCGTATGAATAATCCCAGTTCTTCAAAGAGAACTTTTGAGACTGTAGATCTCAAAGACCAGTTTTCCATAACTCAGACAGAACATCTAGACACAGATGAATCTCAATCCTCAAAATCCTCTGAATCCACATAGTCTTCCTCAACCACTCAGAGTTCTGATTCCTCTGAGATTTGTCCTAAAAAATCCCTTGAACTAAAACCAAATCATCAAACTCCTGAAACCACACCTGAAACATCGGAAGAAGAACAATCTGATGAGCTAGATTCTTCTGATCTATCAGAAGCCAATTATGTTGATATTACTAGCATACTGATGGCCAGAACTGCAGAATCCAGAGTTGACTCATACTATGATTCTCCTGAATGTGAAACAGGTAATGCTACCAGTAGAAATAATAGTAAGAAATCAACTGCAGCGGGACCATGGTTCACACTTAATAATGTTTCTCCAAACCTATGGAGAAAAAGACTTTTAGAATTTGGAGCATGGATTGATATTAAGCTCTTAGCTGCTGATGCTGACCCTTACAAAGTAATGGAAGAGTTTTGTTCAAGAATGGTTGGTTCTCTCAAAGAATGGTATCATAACTTATCTCTAAAAGAAACCTCAGTAAGACAATGGGTCCTCAAGGATCTCTCCACCCCAGGCTCACTTACATGTGGCATATAAGTTCCAAAACAGTATAATACTATCATTTCCAAAATCTGTGCAATGCAGTATATATCCATGTCATGTGTGTAAGAATCCTACTGGCCAGAGAATAAAAATGTAGGGATTACATACATCTACAACCTACAGTACAAGGAACATCGTTTGTACCTCACCCACGGAGTTGCCATCTTGTATGTCTCCACATACTCAGGATTACCGTCTAGTTTGTACACCACATACATATCTTATGGCACTTGCACTCAATTAAATAGCTCAATGACATTTCACTAATCATCATATAAGTTTATGAAAATACATCATGCATATAAATCATCCCTCCATGAGGAATGGTGGAACCAACAATGGGAAAAACTGAGGACATGAGAGCTTACGTCTCAAGATATCAACCCCAACAAGAGTCCACACCAGCCCACGTTCACCAAACAACACACTCACGGTTTGTTTATACCAGAAACAACATCAATGTTCATACTCTAAAGGTTCATTTCATTATGACAACATTTCCTTTTTTGTTTCATGCTCTTAGGCTTCACCCAAAGCCATAAGCCTTTAATCTAAGTGATTATGACTTAGTTAACTTATTACAGAGGCTCCCATTAGCCAAACATAGGTCCGGAAACCCAATCTACACTTCTGTTTGGACAGAAAATTGCATAACTCGAAATTCACAGAATATCTGGATATTTCACGGGGCCATATCCAAATATCCATATCCGGATATCACCAACCCCATATCCGGATATCAATATCCGGATATTTCGTGACAGAATGTGGTTTCTGCATTTTGCGAAGATATCCATCCAAGGTTCCTCTTTTCACGTTTGCAGAAGCTCAAAAATGCATTTTTAGGTGTGTTATACCTTACCCTCCCTTAAGTTATTAACTTTTGCTTATTACATGCATCAAGGTTCATCCTTTCTATAGAAAATCAATGGCAAAGGTGATGGTGCTCACCACCAAGGCTTAAAACAGAAACAAGGGTGCTCTTGGAGCTCTCAATGCAGCTCCAAGATCCGACTTCACAAAGCCACGAAAATGAGCAACAAGATTGGCTCTTTCTTCACAAAGCTCACCACTTGGAGTTTCAACAACCAAGGAGATGGTTCCCACTTCACTTAACCAAGAAGTCAGCCCCTTAAATGCACAGAAAATAGACCCTCGAGCTCCCAAGAACACACTCTCCACTCCTCGAATTCTTGCTACCAGCCTACACCGTGATAGAGGAAGGTTTTCATGGAGAAAAGGTGGAGTCTATGGTGCAAAATGGAGAAAAACCTAAGTTTTCTGAAGAGAGAAGAGGGTGCAGCAGCCAAGGCACGTAGGATTATGATAGATTAGCCTAGGGTTTTGTGCACTACGTATTTATAGGCGCATTAAGTTTTAATCTCACTGTATTAGCACTAATAGCTCCGCTAATCGTTTTAATCTAAAATTTCAGATTTTGAACCTAGCCATATTTCTAGGATTTATCATATTTTTATAATAATTTTTGCAGCACTTTGCTGGTATGCATTTTTACGTAGCCGGTATCAGTTCTCATTATTTTGACTCCTAACTTGATATGCCAGTCCTAAATATTATTCTAGGAATATTCATATACTTATAATAATTTTCTGGGATACCTCATCGGTACACAATTATACCGTGAAGCAGAACCAGTATCTGCACTTTTCATCGGAAAAATGACTTTCAGTGTTACTAAGCCCTTATATTAATTATTTAAGTCCTCTCATAATTATTCAAGGTCAATTATGGAATTATTTTCTAAACTCATAATTAATTATTTAAATTACTAGTTTAACGGTGCGGGTTCTTACAGCACAAGTCTTAGTGAAGAAAGGGTTTACAAAGATTAAACCTTGAATGGAGTTTACAAAGACTCCTTTATGGTAAGTGTTGCGATCATAGCCAGTATACCGGTCGTACAAGTAATATAGTGAAAAAGTGGGATTATCGTCCCCACGAGGATTGATGTACCAAGCACTAACTTATCTACTCGACCAAAGTTGAATCGATCTTTAAGATCTTTAAGAATATGATTTTAAATTAATAAAAATAGAATCCTAAAACTAACAATTAGAAATTAAAGATCAAGAATCAAGAGCGCAATAAACAATAGTTTGAAATCAAATAATTTAAGCGTTACTATGGATTCGATTTCCCTAACATTTTCCTAACAAGTCTACTCTTTCATGCAAACAATATTTAATAACATGTTATTGACGATTCTTTCTATATTAATTAAACCCAATCCCTTGGTGATTTAATCGTTTACTTTATTCAAAACCCTGATTCTTTAGTGATCTCTCCTAGAGCGAGCATTAAGAACAAGAATCATAAAGCCATATGATTTATAAGTCTATCCCTAGATCATAAGACCCAACCATTAACTAATAGGAATCAAACACCAACATCCTTATTGTCATGCAAAATTCTAATGTTCATCTATGACTGGCCAAATCATAAACGAAACTAAAAATTTAAACGAATTAATTGTATAACATAAAGCATGAATGTCGATTATAATAAAGAGTAAAACACTGTTAGGAACCCATTGGTTCTATCTCACCCTAACTACATAAAAGAAGCTATCCTAGAATTGTCATAAAAATAAGAACAGAATAAGAAAGATAGTGAGAATTCATAAAGAAAACTTAGCAGACGGGATCTACGGTGAGTTATTGATCAATTTCCTTCCTTCTCTTCTCTAAAAATTGCTCCCCAAGTCATCTCTGGCTGCACAAGAATGAGTCCCATTGACCTAATTCGTTTCTAGTAAAAATAACCACAGGCCTTTAATTGGATCTCCGCTCACAAGTTGCTCGTTGAAGCGAGCAACTTCACGATCTATCACGATTTGCGCACTAGACCTGCTCGCTGAAGCAAGTAGGTTAGCGAGGATGAGACTAATGTTACGCAATTTCGCTGGACTTGCTCGCTTAAACAAGCAAGTTAGTGAGGAGAAGGTTGCATCAAGGTTTGCTCGCTCAAGTAAGCCAGCCAAGGAGCATAAAATATCAGTTTTCTTAGTCTTTCTTGCCATGAATTTGTTTCTTCTAACTTCCTTGATCCATCAATGTTGAAATTTAGCATTTTAAACATGAAAACAATATAATTTGAAGTTAGAATCATTTCCAAACATTAAAACACTAAACTGTTTTGCATTTGCTAATATACACATTTTCTAACTTCCTTTCATATTTTCGGCGATATTAGCATAGTGTGTTTTACACCTATAAACAAGCATGTAAAGAAATGATCAACTTATCCTTGTTATGTGAATGGTAAATAGATTTTCCTTGATGAATGATGTGTGGAAAATGGTGAGTGTGTAAAAAACCATTATTGAGTGAACTACATATGAATAGAACTTGTGAATTATCTATCATGTTTGAATTATGGAGCAGAATGTGCATGTACAAAGGGAATGATTAGAAGGCAATCTTGGTCAAACAAAATTAAGTAGATAAATTAAGAAAGTCACTTTTGTAAACTCTACCACTGTGACTTTCTGTATTAAAACCAAAAGATTGAAGATGGCAATGGATTTAAGTATATTGTCATTTTATTTTGTTAGTATAGGAATAGTGATTGTATCATAATAAGTCAATCGTCTGATGGACTTTTATTATTTATATGGTGAAGTGTTGTCAAGACCGGAATTTGAGTCATGACCGCTACACGAACTATCATCAAATAGCCTGCCAAGCCCAACTATTATAGCTATATATTTAACAATAATAACTCAAATCACAATATATGTAACGTTTATCAAGTTACAACATAGCCTGCTTGTAGGAATAATGAAGCAACTCTAGAACATAATAAACGTTCAAAGTACATAATAACAATTGATTATTTAAGTTTTTTCCTACAAGAACAAAGTGTCAAGCTCACGACTAAGAAGCAATAAGACTTGCTCAATCAAATCGTATGAATAGGCTCAGAAGTTGTCACACCCCATTTAACGGTTTGACTCATTGAGGTGAAAGGGTGTAAACTTGCCGAACACGTTTGGGGATTTGAAGAGATAATGATGGAGAGTATTAAAAGTCTGAAGATTGATTTGGAAAGAGGGGAAAATGACTATGATTGTTTGGGAAAGATGTGTAACACCCCGTGTATACCCGGTTTGTTAACATGTCATCGTATTAAGCCTCGCTTAATTTTAAAATGTGGAATATCTTTTTCATTTCGATTATCACGTCATTAATCTTAACCAAGTTGATTACTTAATCAAATTTCATAAAAACATCGCCTGTATGTAAATTGCAAAGACAGCTAACTGAAATACCTCAATATATAAATAGAGTGGGTATCTAAGTCACAAGACTACAACACATAGCCTGGACAATAATCCTACTACATTATTATAACTCATAACTAAAAGCAAGACATAGTCAATCAATGTGGCATGGACAAACCCCATGCTCACCAAATGAGGCAACAAAGCCTAACAACAGTCTCAACAGCAATAACATAATAATAACTAAAGCTAAAAGCATAAAAGCAACAGGCATATCCAGCATCCAACATGTCAGCATATAACTGCAATGTCTAACTCAGCTCTAGCCTCCTACCACTAGAGATCTCAACCCCTGGTTTACCTGAATCTGAAATGAGAGTCCCCAAACGTGGGGTGAGATCTCTAAACAAGAAATCTCAGTAAGATAAGGGGTCCTCAAGGATCTTCCACCCCAAGCTCACTTACATGTGCAATATAAGTTCCAAAAGCAGTTTAACAATATCAGTTCCAAAACTATGCAGTGCAACAGATACTCATGCCATGTGTGTTATCACTATTCTACTAGCCAGAGAAATGCAGGAATACGTCTATTACCTACAGTTAGTACAAGGAACATCGCTTGCACCTCACCCACAACCTCACCATCTTGTATGTACCACATACTCAGGCTTACCGTATAGGTGGAACACCACATGCATATCATAACGGCACTTACATATAACAGCTCAACAGTATTTCCAAGTATCATAATGATACTTTTCTTATCAATGTATTACTTGTGCGATTGGTACACTTGCCGGTGAGCATCGAATTTTTGGCGCCATTGCCGGGGATTGGTATTTCTTATATCATATAATCTTGATCTTTAAGATTGGGTTTTATTTTTATTTTTAAATTTTTTGATATTGGAACAGTGCTACTAATCTCTTTTCTGAGTTGTATGCGAGGTAAACCACCAGAATTTCCACTTGATTTGGAGATCACAAAAGCAAAAAAGAGAAACAGGAAACTTGCTCGGAAGAAGCTTGCATTCAACGAGTTAGGAATTCTGTCTGAAGAAGCAGACAAAATGGCAGACAACAATGATGCAAACAATCCACTCATGGATACCATTCTAATGCCATTATTTAACAGGCCTAATTCAAGTATTGTCCATCCTGAAGTTGGCAACAATAATTAGGAGCTCAAGTCTGATAATATTCAACTAGTGGAGAGGATGATGAAGACCCTCATAGGTTCTTAAACAGATTCCTGTTGATCTGTGACTCGACCAAACACCCCCAGGCGTCCAATGATGCAGTCCGGCTGAGACAATTTCCTTTTTCTCTTAAAGGAAAGGCTTTGAATTGGTTGAAGAGGCAGCCCGCAAGAAGTAGTCCTTTATGGGAAAACTTATCAAACAAGTTCTTTGCCGAATTCTTCTCAATGGAGAGGTACAATCAAATGGTGAATGATATCACCAATTTAACTCAAGCTGAGGGTGAAACAATGTGTGCAGCATGGAACCGGTTTAAAGATCTAATGAGGATATGTCCTCATTATCCCATGGCCACTGGTAATCAGGTCCGAATCTTCTTCAACGGTTGTAAACCTGAGATTCGGATGGTGCTGAATGGTGCAGCAGGTGGAAGTATAAAATCCTTGAGAGCAAATGAGACTCTGGAGTTGATAGAAAGAATGGCTGCCAATGAAAACAAAGGTCTGACAGCCAAGCCTAAGAGAGGTATTCTTCACCTAGACAACAATGATGTTGTACTGGCTGAAAATAAATTGTTACCACAGCAACTAGCAAATTTGACCTCAAGGTTGGACAAGATGCAACTCTCTAGTGTTCAAGCTCAAGTTGCTTCAGTTGTTTGTGAATACTGCAGGGGTGATCATGAATCCAATGAATGTTCATCTCTACTATCTTCTGACTCCCCTCAACAAGTGCAGGTGAATGGCGTATGGTATGATCAAAGATCTTCGCCAAGAAATCAGAATTTCCCTTCTAGAAGTGATAATTTTCAGAGGAGGGTGCAGGGAACTGGACTTGATTTCAGGTCTAATAATTATTTACAGCCTCCACCAATTGCAACTAAGGAACCTTCTAATTTGGAGAAGCTAATGGGACAAATGGCCCAACATTCTAATGCTTTCATGGAAGAGAGTAGGGCCAATACAGAGAATACACAGGCTTCTATCAAAAATCTAGAGAATCAAATTGGCTAGTTTGCTAAATAACTAGCTGATAGAGCTCCAGGTACCTTCCCTAGCAACACAGTTACTAATCCAAGGGAAGATTGTATGGCCATCACAATTAGAAGTGGAAAAGTAGTAGCAGCTCCAGAAAAGCCAAACACAAATGTTAAAGCTGATGAGAAGCTTAAGGAGGCTAAGGAACCAGAAAAAGAAGTGGTAATCCCTTCTGATGTTGAGAAACTTGTTCAGAAAGGTGAAGAAGAGGAGCCACCAATTATTGAAAAGAAGAAATTTGAGCTGAGACCTGAATATGTGAGGGCTATGGCACCTTATCCTGAAAGATTCAAGCAGGATATTCAGAAGAAGCATTATGAAAGGTTCCTGGACATATAGTTAGGGTCACGAACCTTATGTGAACCCTTGTTACAACGGATTGGTTCATAATCCTTCGTCTATATAATTATCTTTATCACTACCCTGTGCGTATTTTATATCTTCTTTATTAGAATTGATCAATCTAATAGTTGATGATAGTCTGAGGGTTAGAATCCTAGATAGGAATATTGGGGTTTTGATCTTGAAAGGGGGCAGGATAATAATTCACATGCATGCTAGGAATATATATATATTTAATTGCAGATGCTTAAATTATTGAGTTCATTGCTTAATGCCATGAGGAACATTACAAGGAATTGGGGTTCCAATTGGGATTAAATGGTTAACCTTGCAAGGAATTAAGGGTTAACTATTAATATTTTTATATAATAATTTATCTGAGTAATTATATAAATGAGTATTGTAAATCAATCCAGAGTAAGAATCGGGAATCATTTGGTGAGTGCACTCTAGCTACAATGCCTTTCTCATATTTTTACAAAATCAATTCTCAATTTTTGTTCTACTTCTCATAAGAAAAAAAGCCAAAAATAAGTCTTTATTTTCAGTTCTTATTTTTACCCAAATCAACAATATTTCAAACACTTATTTGAATTCCTCCATTCTTAAAAGGACAATTATTTAATATTCGATCCCAGCCTCTATGGAGACGATACTTTTCTTATCACTGTATTACTTGTGCGATTAGTACACTTGCCGGTGAGCATCAAGTTTTTGGCGCCGTTGCCGGGGATTGGCGTATCCTATATCATATAATCTTGATCTTTAAGATTGGATTCTGTGAATAATTTTATTTTTATTTTTATTTTATTTTATTTTATTTATTTTTATTCTTGTTGAAAAAGTGCTACTGATCTCTTTTCTGAGTTGTATGCGAGGTAAAACTGCAGAATTTCCATTTGATTCTGAGATCACAAGGACTGAAAAGAGAAACAGGAAACTTGCTCGAAAGAAGCTTACATCAACGAGTTAGAAACTCTGCTGAAGAATCACAAATCATGGCCGCAAACAATGATGCAGACAGTCCATTCATGGATACTATTCTGACTCCATCTTTTAACATGCCTAACTCAAGCATTGTTCATCCTGATATTGGTAACAATAATTGGCAGCTTAAGTCTTCCAATATTCAATTGGTGGAGAGAGCTCAGTTTGGTGGAGATGAGAATGAAGATCCTCACAGGTTCATTGACAGATTCCTGATGATCTGTGATTCTACCAAGCATCCGCAGGTTTCTAACGATGCAATCAGGTTGAGGTTGTGATATGCAATCAGCATATAAGGAATTCTAAGATAAAAAGAGGAAGAATGTTACTTAATCTGATGCACGAAAAGGGCAAAATCACTGTTAATTTGTCAAATATCTTAATTTGAGGTGATATACTGATTTTATGTTGATTTCATAGGAGAAATGCACAAATTGGAGCTGAATGGAACTAAAGGCCCACGCTACGAGCGTGGGAATGGCGCTCACAGCGCGGGAAGAGAAAATTTGGCAGATGCTACCACATTGGTAGCGTGGAAACCGCGCTTGCAGCGCCAGAAGAGGAAAATTGTCCGAAGCCACCGCGCTTGCAGCGCCAGAGGATCGCGCCATTGTTGAATTCAGATTTTAAATTCAAAATTTGAATTCAAATATGTTTTAATTAATTCTTCCGTTATACGTTTCTGTAATAAAGTGTAATTTAATTCTTCCGTTATGTAATAAGTGTAATTTAATTCTAACGTTATGTTTTCATCAGAAGGATATTTTCGTAATTTGTGCGGAAACCCTAATTGGCTGCTATTTTAAGGGTTCATCTCCACACATTCAGAGGAGGTTGACGGCTGCGCTCAGGAGGATTCTTCCACGGATCTTCTTCTTCATCTCCTTCTCTTCTATTTTATGTTTTCATTGAATATTGGATTTTTAGCCATGATTATGGTTGGCTAGTACTCTTTATTGTAGTTAGGGTCACAAGCCTTATGTGAACCCTTGTTACGATGGATTGATTTGTTTTCTCTCTTTTATATAAAATTCTTTATCATTACCTTGCGCGTATTTTCTATTTTCCATATTATACTTGATCAAATCTGATAGTGGGTAATAGTTTGAGGGTTAGAACCCTAGATAGGGATATTGGGGTTTCTGATCTTGAAAGGGGGTAAGATAACGAGTAGTATGCATACTAGGAATAGATGTATGTTAATCGCGGATGTTTTAATTATCGGGTTTATTGCTTAATTCTCATGAGGGGTTACTAAGGGATTAGGATTCCAATTGAGGGTTAAAGGTTTGAATCATCAAGGGATTGGGATTTAGCTAATTATTTCAAGATGATAATTATCCGAGTTTTTATATAATTAAGTGGTTTTAAATCAATCCAAAGTGACAAGCGGGGATCATATGGTGAGTGTATCCTAACTGCAATTCCTTTCTCAATCTTACAAATCACTCATTCTCGTTCCTACTTTATTCCTTTTAACAAAAATACAAAAACAAATCTTTCACTTTTATTGTCATTTAATTTAAATTACAATTATTTGTCAACAACCAATCGATTTGTCCAACTTAAGGGGACTGGTTATTGTGGTACTTGTCTTACAATCCCTGTGGAAACGATCTTATACTTACTACTTTATTACTTGTGCGATCGGTACACTTGCCGGAGAGCATCAAGTTTTTGGCGCCGTTGCCGGGGATTGTAAATTCAATATTACAAATAACCGTTGATCTTTGATATTGGATTTTTTTTATTTTTTTTATTTTTTTATTTTTTTATTTTTTTTATTTATTCTTTTTCTATCTTGTTTTGTTTTGTTCGGGTGCTACTAATAATTCTTCTTGAGTTTTATGCGAGGTAGACTTCCACCTACAGACTTTATATTTGATTCTGAAATTTCAAGGACCGAAAGGAGACTGAGGAAGGCTGCTAGGCAGATAATTTGAGAAGATTCTAAGGACACACCTATACAATCAACCCAAGATATGGCAGAAAACAACAATGGTGGTAATGGTAGAGGAGGAAACGCAAATAATCAACCTCCAAGACTGTTGGACACAATTCTGACTCAAGTGTTCAACAGAGCAAACTCAAGCATAGTCAGGCCAAATGTGGAGGCCAACAACTTTGAACTAAAGCCATCGTTGATTTCTTTGGTGGAAAGGGTTCAGTTTTCTGGTGCTGATGATGAAGATCCTCATGAGTTCATAGACCGATTCCTGATGGTCTGTGATACAACTAAGCACAATGGAGTATCTACCGATGCTATCAGGCTCCGGTTATTCCCTTTTGCTGTTAAGGGAAAGGCGTTGAGATGGATTGAAAGACAGCCAGCAAATAGCATCCTTACATGGGAAGATTTGTCAAGCAAATTCTTTGCTCATTTCTTTTCCATGGAGAAATATAATCAGCTGGTGAATGAAATCACAAATTTTCGCCAGCTGGAAGAAGAATCACTTTGTGCAACATGGAACAGATTCCAGGAACTTAACAGGAAGTGTGCACATTATGAAGGAGATGATGATAGAAAAGTGGCAATATTCTTCAATGGAATCACTCCTGAAACAAGGATGATAATAAATAGTGCCGCTGGAGGTTCTATTCGGGAAAGTACATCCGAACAGGCTATTGATTTGATCAAAAAGCTTGCACGGAATGAGAATGAAAGTGTACTAGCTCCCATAAAAAAAGCAGTAACAAAACCAGCAGATAGTGATGTAATATCATTGTCTAAAAAGTTTGACAGTTTAAGTGAGAAATTTGACAAGTTTCAAGTGTCAAAGGTTCAAACAACTCTGGTTTGTGACAAATGCCAAGAAAGTCATGAATCTGACGAATGGCCAAATTCGTTGTCAGATGATTCACCTCAACGGGTGCAGGTGAATGGTATATGATATGACCAGCGCCCTCAGCAGAATTTTCAGAGAAACCAGAACTTTTCTGGTGGTGGTAACAACAATTTTCAGCGGAGGACTCAAGGAGCTGGCATGGATTTCAAATCTAATAATAATAATGCTCAACCTTCACAGAATCAACAAAGAGAGCCTGATGAGTGGGAAAAAGCTTTTGCTCAAATGGCCAAGGCTTCTAATGAGGTGGCTCAACACACTAATGCTTTTATGGAGGAGACTCGAGCCAACAACAAGAACACAAATGTTTCTATTAGGAACCTGGAGAATCAGATAGGCCAGCTGGCAAAGCAATTTTCAGAAAGAATTTCATGTACATTTCCAAGTAATACAATTATCAATCCAAAAGAGGATTGCATGTATATTACAACTAGAAGCGGGAAAGTAGTGGCAACCCCAGAAAAGCCGAACACAAAGATGGAAGCTAAGAAGAAGCTTAAGGAGGTTACCAGAAAATGAAATTGAAAAACCTGTGGAAGAAGAAAAGCCAGTTGAGAAGAAGAAGTTTGAGCTGAGCCATGAATATGTGATGTCTCAAGCACCTTATCCAGCAAGGTTCAAGAAAGAGGCTTATAACAAGCATTATGACAGGTTTTTAGACATCTTCAAGAAGCTACACATAAACATACCTTTTGCTGAAGCTTTGTCTAGCATGCCAAATTATGCAAAGTTTATGAAGGACTTGTTGTCAAGGAAGCACAAATTGCAGGAATGCCAAACGGTGACATTCACTGAGGAGTGTAGTGCTATTATTACCAAGAAGGTCCCGCCTAAGCGTAATGATCCAGGGAGCTTCAATATCCCTATTGAAATTGGGAACACAAAAATCAGTCGGGCATTGTGTGATCTTGGGGCTAGCATTAATCTGATGCCCCTTTCTGTTTGCAATTCCTTGGGAATTACCGAGTTGAAGCCTACTCAAGCATCTTTACAACTTGCTGATAAGTCCTCAAGGAAGCCAAGTGGAATAATAGAAGATGTTCTTGTGAAGGTGGGCAAGTTCATTTTTCCTGCTGATTTTGTGGTGTTGGATATGGAAGGAGGAGCTGCAATGCCTCTTTTGTTGGGTAGACCTTTCTTAGCTACATCTCGTGCATTGATTGATGTTGAAAATGGGAAGCTTGAGCTAAGGATGAATGATGAGACCGTTACCATCAATGTCTTTAATTCTTTAAAACAGTCTTCTCACAAAGATGATTGTTTTAAAGTTTCAAAGGAAAAACAAAGTGTGGCGGTTAAGGTTCCTAAAAAAACAAATGATGCCAAGAAAGATGGTGTCATGAAGGTGGAATCGAAGGAGTCTCCTAAAACTCTAAAAGAAATCTTCTTTGATAACAAGGTAGTGACTGAAGTATTAAAGGAACAGGAGACTGATTCAAAAGATAAAGATCCATCTTCCCATACCAACAAAATTCTTAATGAGAAGGATGACAAACATGAAAAAAAAAACTCAAGAAAGGAGTCATCCTACAATGAAGAAGGTACTTAGAAAGGAGGTGATCAAACTCTTTGATAAGAGTTGGAAGAGACATCGGAAGCTGAAGTTCAATAAGAGACACCGAGATTCTATTTCTCAGAAGAATCAAAGCTTTAAAGAGTTTCTAACATGGCTCCATGGTTTGGGCCAAATCTGGGAATGGTGGCTACAAACACCAAGGCAGCCAATACCACAAGATCCTCCATTTGCTGAGTCATCCCACGTTGCTGAGTGGGATGACATGGAGGTTTGACTTTATCTCCTTGCTGACGGAGATTTTGTACATTAGTTTATTTTCCTGTTTTGTATTTTAGTTAGTATATTTTTCTCTGATGTTTTAATGTGCGCATTATAGTCTCTTCTATATGCCACTGCTTGTTCCATTGTGCAGGTTTTCCTTCTTGTGGTTTAATTATTGCTGAGGACAACAATGCTCTAAATCTGGGAATGGTGGGCTTGCGCCTTAGAACTACAATTCTTCTATCAGGGGAGATATCCTAACTCTTTTCATTTTCTTAGTATTTTTATAGTTATTTTGTGTGCTATACATATAAAAAAAATAAAAAAATATTTCAAGCAATTCTCAAGTTTAAATGTGCTTATCTAGTTAATGTGCTTGATTGAATTCTTGGAATATATTGTATGAACTTCTGGCATGATATCGTATGGGCATGAGTAGATTTCATAATTGCTCGTTTGTCTGAATTTTGTGCTTGAATGATTAATGATGCCTAATGTTTCTTTTGGAAGTCTAGCTTGACATCATAGCTGGTGAAGTTTTGTGCTTAAACACTTAATTTATTCTGAGAGACCTCACTGTGATAGCATTCTAGAACTTGCTCTGTTTCTCTGAGATGCATGCATTGATTGAAATGATTAAGGCAAATTTTATTCTGTTAGCCATGGCCAAATAACCCACCTATATGAATTTTTCCATTACTAACCCCTTTGAGCCTGAGCCTTTTTGTTCATAATTCTTGTTGATTGCTTAGCCATATTCCTATTGTCTTACCTTAATTGAGATTGAATCACTGATGTTTTGAAATGGAACAAAGAAATTGAGGTAAGCTCCACAGAGGTCAATGTAAAGAAAGGCGACTGAATTGTGCCCTTAAAATAAAAGGAGAAAAAGGGAAAAGCAATAGGAAAAGGGCGAATGTAAAGAAAATGTGGCTGAAAGGAATTAATTCCCGAAATTCTGTGGGAATGTTAGTGGAGCAAAACAAATGAGTTGAAAGTGTTAAAAATGAAATAATATCAATTTTTCAATCTCATTGTTGCTTGAGCTACTATCCATAAATTCCTACCCTTTAGCCCGGCCAAGTTACAACCTGTGAAGTCCTTTTGATCAATTGTGCATGTGTTAATGTTCCTCATCTTTAGGAACTTGAGAATATGATCAAGCTTATGGTAATGTTATTGCTGTGATGGATTGAGTGATTGTTACTCCCCCAAACACTTGAGTGTTGAGCGTTATATGTTTATCTTGGTGAGGGGTGTTCAAGCTAGATTCTGATATTTTCATAAGAATAGAAGGCATTGTTAAAAGTTCTTTGCATTGATTCAGTCATGCTTAGTATAGTGATCTATTGATTGTCTGTACGATGTTATGTTGGATTAATTGATTGTTTCCTGGATTGAGTCTTGTACATTGCTGAGGACAACAACGTCTAAATCTGGGAATTAGTGATCCATAATTGGTATTTGCCTCTGTTTTCTATTTCTATTGATGGACTCGTAATCTTATGCCTGATACTTTTTCCCTGCTTGTTTAAAATATTTTTCTGAAATTTGGATATCTTATCAGGTAGTGGTTGCTTATTATTGTGATTGTTACTTTTAATGTATTTTGCAGGTGAAGTTAATCTTGCTATCTGCAATAGCTTCCTATGATGCTTATTGGGTTTCTTTCTCTGTCTCTTCTCAACTCTGCATGCCCTATGTTCTGAAGTTATTGCTCCCCATGCCTGTTAATAACATATTGTGTAGCTTTCTACCGATGGACCCCATAAGTTGTTCGAGAATGCCTTTCACCTTTCTGATTTTCATGTTATGCTATTTCTGTATGGATATGCATAATGTGAGGCCTTGACATTGTTATCGTATCATCATAGTTCTCAGTTCTTAAAGGGCCGACCCAGTTCAAATACCCACTTCGTGAGTATCTGGGGAAGGGAATACTCTAGGCAGTCTTTCCCCTGCTTTTTGCAGAGAGACTGATTCTCAGTTCTTACTATAGCATATTTTTGAAATATATTTTGTTTGACATGTAGCTAACTTTATGTTACTATACTCATGTTTTCTTATGATGTGTCGGCAGTGATCATACAATGATGTTTTGGTGCAGAAATAGGCCAGGAGACACTGCTTTTAACACTGGCATGCAAGATTTGTTCAAATTTCAAAAGGCAAATGAAGCAGCAACATCTTATCTATTGTCTTCTTCGGTATAGAATCATAACATCTTTCATTGTTAATTGTTCTGACTATATGGTTTGATGGGCTCAAAATGCTTTCCTTAATCAACATTTCTTGATAATATAAATCCATAGATATTCACTCTCTGCTTTAAACATGAGGAAGAGATTGCAATATTGGAAGGCTCTTTGTTGTAGGATGAAGAGAATTGTGGATAGTTATTCTTATGATTAGAATATGAAAGACTATTAAAGAAACATCTGACAATATTTTGAATGTGTTCATCTGTTAGGATATGCTGAGCATAATCCTGTTGCTCGTCGTGTGGGTGATAACTTTGCCATACCTGAAGGCCCTACAACTCCAAGACCGTTTGCCACTGTGTTGACTCCAAATAAGGTGCCATTCCAGGTGTTGAGGTCGCAATGCCCTTATATGTTATTTCTCTTGATTTTCCTCAAGGGGAGCAGAAGCAGCCCCATCCCTTTTAAATGGGTACTCCTCAGCCTTCCTTAAGGTTCATACCCCTCTTCTACAGCCACTCAACAGAAACCATGACGACTATATGCTCAGCAGATCCAACAACATCAACATCAGGCACTACCATAACATATTAGCAATTGAGCTCCTGCATCACACACTCAAATGCCTCAATAAATAAAAGAAATTGTTTGCTTTGTGTCCTAGTTGTTTCCTGTACCTTCTCTTTCTGCTTCTCCCCTTTCGTGTTGATGCACTCCGGCAAGTATACCGATCGTACAAGTAATAAAGTGATAAATAAAGTTCGTCTCCACAGGGATTAGGATCTAATATCAATTAAACTTTTCCTTTAAGAATGAAAGATTTCAAAGAGGGTTTTGACAAATATTGTCAATTTGAGTAAAATTGAATTCTAAAAATAAAATGACTCATTTTTTTATTTTTGTTTTGATAAATAAAACAATAAAATTGAAAATTGTTTTGTAAAGAATATGAGAAAAGCATTGTAACCAGGGTTCATGCACCAAATGATCCCCGTTTTTTACTCCGGATTGATTTACAATAATTATTTATATAATCACTCAGATAAATTATCATCTAACAAGATTTAATAGTTAACCCTCAATTCCTTGCAGGGTTAAAACCTTTAATCCCATGAGAAACCTCAATTTCTTGCAATGTTTCTCATGGGATCAAGCAATGGGCGCGATAATTTAAGCATCTGCGATCGTATACACGTCTATTCCTAGCACGCATACAGATCGTTATCTTACCCCTTTTCGAGATCAAAACCCCAATATTCCTATCTAGGGTTTTGATCCTCAGAATATCCCCAACTATCAGATCGATCAACTCTAACAAAGGGAATATAAAATTCGCACAGAGTAAAGATAAAGATAATTATATAAATCAAAAACCACAAATCAATCCTTCGTATCAAGGGTTCACATATGGATCGTGACCCTGACTACAATAAAGAGATCTAGCCAATCAACATCATGATTGCTGATCTAAAATTCAACATAAACTTAAAACAAAAGATAAAGAAATACTAGAAGGAGATGAAGAACGAAGAACGCCACCGAGCTCTTCTCCTCCAGTCTCTCCAGATCCAGATCTGCCCCTCACTTGTATGTCTCACTGTGTTTTTCTCAGAATCTCAGAATCTCCAAGTCTGCTGACCTAATCCGCAAAAGGTCCTTTTATACTATTTTATTTTCTTTCCAAAAGTGCCCCTCAGAAACACGGAGCATCCATCCCGCAAACCGGCGCCGGTTGGCGCCGGATTGGCGCAAGTTTGCGCCACCCCTTCTCTCCCTTTTTGGGGCGCTAGTTAGCGCCATATTCTTCCTTGTTTGGGCGCTAGCTAGCGCCATATTCTTCTCAATTTGGGCACTAGCTAGCGCCAATGCTTCTTCTTGGTGTGGCGCTAGCTTGCGCCATTTTCTTCATGCGTGGGCACTAGACAGCGCCAAGGTTCTGTGTTATGGCGCTAGGTAGCGCCACTTTGGTGCCTTCGCTGCAAAGTTCGTAAACTGGCGCGGGTTTGCGCCAGTGTGGTGCCGGTCCGCGCCATGCTTCTGGGACTTTGTAGTGTAATGCAACCGTGTAGAATTGCATTAACAAGCTTTTTATAATTCTTCACTTATTTTTCATGTAAAAATACAATTAAAAGGTGAATATTATTGACATTCAAAGAATCAATATAATTAGCAAATATGTATTTAAATTTCTCTCTTATGACTCTATTCTTATAAATTTAAACACAGTAAAACCACACTTGCCAGAGGCACATCAAACCATTCCCAGATTTAAACGTTGTTGTCTTCAGCAATGTAAAAGACTTAATCCATGAAGTATTCAATTATTCCAAAATAACAATCATAGACACTCTCAGATACAATACGTCATGCATGCCTGACTCAATATCATGAACTCTTAATAATGCCATCAGCTTCTTAAATATACAAGTCTACATTGATTACCCCTCACACAGATAAATAATGTTCACTCATCACTCGTGTTTAAGGGTATTATGAGCATTCAATTACTCAAAGCCATAACACTACCATATGCTTGATCATATTCTCAAAAATTCTTAAAATTAAAGAATCAAACACATGCATCAATTGATCAAAAGGACTTCACAGGTTGTAACTTGGCCAGGGTAAAAGGTAGGAAAATTTGGATAGTAGCTCAAGCAACCAAGAGATTGAAAACTGATATTATTTCACTTTTAACAAATTCAACTCAATTATTTTTCTCCACTAACATTCCCACAGAGTTTCGGGAATTAATTCCTTCCAACCACTTTTTTTTTCTTTTTCTTGCTTTTCACTTTACCCTTTTCTCTCTTTTTTTTATTAGGGTATATATGAATTTTTTTTCTTTAATTTCTTGACCTTTGTGGAGCTTACCTCACTTTCTTTACTTTATTTCCAACACTTTCAGTGATTCAATCTCAACCAAGGTAAGTCATATGGATATTGGCTAAGCCATTAATCAGGCCACATGTCTTTTTACAACAAATCAGTTCAGGTTCAAAAGGGCTAGCAAGGGAAAATTTCATACAGGTGGGTTATTTTGGCCAATAGCTAATAAGAACAAAATGCCTTTATCATATCAATCAATGCATGCATCACAGAGAAACAAATTAAGTTCTAGAGTATTACAACAGTGAGGCCTCTCAACAAAAATTTCAGTGTTTAGGCTCAAAACCTCACAGCTATGGTATCAATGCAGACTCAAGAAAATTGACTTCAGACATTATCAGAATTCACAATATTAACACAGACAAACGAGCAATCATGCAATCCAATTATGCCTATGCAATGTTATGTCTGAAAGTCATACAATATATTTCCTAAAATTCAATCATGTACATTAAAAAGATGAGCACATTTAAACCTGGGATAACACACATTTTTTTTATATAGCACACAAAATAACTATAAAAATAACTAAGAAAATTAAAAGAGTTAGAATATCTCCCATGATAGAAGAATTGCAGTTCTAAGGTGCAAGCTAACCATTCCCAGATTTTGAGCATTGTTGTCCTCAACAATAATTAAACCACAAGAAGGAAGAAAAACCTGCACAATGGAACAAACAATGGCATACAGAAGAAACTATAATGCACACATTAAGACATCAGAGAAAAATATACCAACACAAAATAACCAAAAATACGAAACAGAAAAATAAACTAATATACAGGATCTCCATCAGCAAGGAGATATAATCAGCCCTCCATGTCATCCCCCTCAGCAGTGTGGGATGACTCAGCAAATGGAGGGTCTGGTGGTACTGGTTGCCTTGGTGTATGGGACCACCATTCCCAGATTTGATCCAAATCATGGATCCATGTTAAAGATTCTTTGAAACTTTGATTTTTCTGAGAGAGAGAGTCTCGGTGTCTCTTGTCAAATTTCAGCTCCCGGTATCTCTTCCAACTCGTATCAAAGAATTTTAACCCTTCCTTTCTTCTTGCCTTCTTCTTCGTAGAATTACGCCTCTCTTGAAGCGTTCTCACCTTTTTGACATCATCATTTAAATTTTTAGGAAGATCTTTCACTTCCACTTTTGGGTTTCCATCTTCTTTGGCATCATCTTTTAAATTTTGAGGAACCTCAACCGCTACATCTTTTTCTTCCTTAAAGACTTCAAGACTAAAACAATCGTCTTTGTGAGAAGACTGTTTTAAAGAATCAGAGACATGGATGGTAACGGTTTCATCATTCATTCTTAGCTCTAGCTTCCTGCTTTCCACATCAATCAGTGCACGAGATGTAGCTAAGAAAGGTCTACCCAGCAAAAGTGGCATTTCAGCTACTCCTTCCATATCCAACACTACAAAATCAGCAGGGAAGATGAACTTGTCTACCTTCACAAGAACATCTTCTATTATTCCACTAGGCTTTCTTACAGACTTATCAGCAAGTTGAAGAGATGCCAAAGTGGGTTTCAAATCAGTAATCCCCAGAGATTTACAAACAGATAAGGGCATTAGATTTATACTTGCCCCAAGATCACACAAGGCTCTACCAAATTTGGTATTCCCAATTTCAATAGGAATATTGAAGCTCCCTGGATCATGAAGCTTAGGCAGGAACTTCTTTGTAATTATAGCACTACACTCCTCAGTGAGTGTCACTGTTTGACATTCCTGCAACTTGTGCTTTCTTGACAAGAGGTCCTTCATAAACTTGGCATAATTTGGCATGTCAGCCAAGGCTTCAGCAAAAGGGATATTTATATGCAACTTTTTGAAAATATCAAGAAATCTGCCATATTGTTGCTTTTGAGCATCTTCTTGAATCTGTCAGGATAAGGTGCCATGGCTCGCACATATTCAGGATTCAGCTCAAACTTCTTCTTTTCAGCAACAATAGGAGGCTCTTTTTCTTCTATTTTCTGAAGAAGTGTCTGGACATTAGAAGGAATCTCTTCTTCTTTTTCTGGCTCCTTCACCGCCTTAAGCTTTTCTGGGGCTACTACCACCTTACCACTTCTAGTTGTGATAAATATACAATCCTCCTTGGAATTTTTAAATGTGTTACTAGAGGAATTGCCTGGATTTTTATCAGCAACTTGCTTAGCCAACTGGCCAACTTGATTCTCCAAATTCCTGATAGAACCACTCATGTTCTTAGTAGTGGCCCTAGTCTCTTCCATGAAGGCATTGTAGTGTTGAGCCATTTGTCTAACTAACCTCTCCAAATCAGAAGGTTCCTTAGCTTGGACTGGTGGAGGCTGCAAGTAGTTGTTAGAATTGTAATCCAGTCCTGTGCCTTGACCTCTCCTCTGAAAATTGCTATTTCCAGAAGGGAAATTCTGATTCCTAGGAATGTTTCTTGGTGGAGATCTTTGCTCGTACCGTACTCCATTCACTTGCACTTGTTGAGGAGAATCAGAAGATAACAAAGATGAGCATTCATTGGATTCATGCTCACCCTTTCAGTATTCACAAACCACATATGCAACTTGCATAGTGGAAAGTTATATCTTGTCCAGCCTTGAGGTCAAATTTGCTAGCTGTTGTGCTAACAATTTATTCTCAGCCAGAACCGCATCGTTGTTATTCAAGTGTAGAATCCCTCTCTTAGGCTTGGCTGTCAAACCTTCATTTTCATTGGCAGCCATTCTCTCTATTAACTCAAGAGTCTCATTTGCTCTTAAGGATTTGATGCTACCACCTGCTGCACCATTCAGCACCATCCGAACTTCAGGTTTACACCCATTGAAAAAAATTCGGACCTGATCACCATTGGTCATGGGGTAATGAGGACATCTCCTCATTAGATCTTTGAAGCGGTTCCATGCTTCACACATAGTTTCACCCTCAGCCTGAGTGAAATTGGTAATATCATTCACCATCTGGTTAAACCTCTCCACGGAAAAGAACTCAGCAAAGAATTTGTTTGATAGACTCTCCCATTATGGAATACTTCTAGCTGGTTGCCTTTCCAACCAAATCAAGGCTTTCCCTTTAAGAGCAAAGGGAAACAGTCTCATCCTGACTGCATCATTGGACACCTGGGGGTGTTTAGTGGAGTCACAGATCATCAGAAATCTGTCAATGAACCTGTGTTCCTCATTGTGAGTATAAGCTTGGCTCTATCAATGTTAATAGGTACCCATTTGATTTTGACAATACAGGTTGCAAGGACAATCTGGTGAAACTTTGGTATGCTAAAACGGGGAGAGAACTTTGCTTATTATAAGTATAAACTTAAGTATTGATTTCTACTGTTTCATTTTACAGTTCGTGTTTGCATATTAATACTCGTGTCATGTCATGTAGTCATGGCCACAAAAATATTGTGCTGAGTGTCAAATGGAAACAAAATGGCAACTGGATGTTAACAACTCTTCTACAGCCATTCAACAGAAACCAAGCCGACTGAATGCTCAGCAGATCCAACAACATCAACACCAGGCACTACCATAACATATTAGCAATTGAGCTCCTGCATCACACTCTCAAATGCCTCAATAAATAAATGAAATTGTTTTCTTTGTATCCTAGTTGTTTCCTGTTCCTTCCCCTTCCTATTAGTACCATGTTTTGGTATGTCATTGTAAGAAATTGCTTACTATATGTTTTGTTTGTATTATTCTCTGTTGGATGTGATACTGATTTCAAATTTCAGTTAAGGCTTGCAATAAGCCAGACTTAAGTAACACTCTGTATCATTCATTGTTAAAGCTCCATATCAGATAAAATGTTTGCTAAACGAGGGTGAACAAGAATGTTTTCTGTGTTAACTCTATTGTCTATCCTTATGCTAATGCTAAATAATCATTTAATGAATTTTCCTGGGTCAACGGTTATAGTGGTTGAAAAAATGTGTTATAATACTTTAAAGTATATACATTATTGTTCACCAAATGTTTTTGAGCATTTTGTTTCTTTGCAAGCTCTGTTGCAGTAAACGGATCATGAGAGTAAGATGCAATATATAAACACATAACACGATAAGGCTTAAGCTACATGGTTCAGCTATCTGGTCCGAGTAAATAATAATAATAATAATAATGAAAAAAAAGATTTAGCCGCAAGTTTCACTGATTGGGTGTTGAGCTCAACCCTTACCTTCTTGAATTGAAATATTTTAAGATAATTAATTAGTAAATTACATGTCATTAGATAATTAAGCATGTATCAAGGAGTAAAATTAAGTATAAGGCCTAATTAAGTTAAGGGTTTTATATTTCTCATTCAGAATTGAATTCTCATGTTGTAGAGACAAAATGTATGTTGGACCCGTATGTTAGAAAAAATTATGTGTATAACCCACGTTGGCACGAAAATCGGAGGGTGTGTAGGAAAATTCAAATTCTCATGTTAAATGAGAATTATAAAACCCTTAAGTTAATTGGGATCACTTTGGAGGTAAAAAGTATACTCAGTGAAAATTAAGGGGTATAAATAGGTGTAGGCAAAAATACCCAAAATATAAAAATGAAAGTGAAAATATTTCTAGAAAAATATTCCAGACTTTTGGGTAAAGTTTGGTGGTAAATGGAGTTGAATAGATAGATGAGATAATACTCGCTCGATTTCACTTAACATGTGTTAAGTGACTACAAGACAAGGAACCAACCCATTTCTCCTTCCCAACCCGTCGAGCCTCCAATGAAAAAGAGAAAGGGAGAGAGTGAAGTGAAAGAGAGAAAGGGAGAGAGGGAAAACCAAAAATCCTTCAATCCTCAACCAAAATTGATGATTCCAAAGCCTAAACCACTCCAAATCTTCTCTTTCATAACCCTCACTTAGTTTTGAGTGAGAATCATTGTGGAGAGAGATTTTCCTTGTTGAAGGTGGCGAAAATTTGGGGATTTGAGGAGTTTGAGAGTGATTCTTTCCAAGGGAGCTTAAGAGATCAAATCCCTTGGTTGTGCAACCAATTGTGGTAAGATTCTACTCCTTGAACTCTATTTTCATGAGTTTAGGTTTTTGATGAATAGTGTTTTTAGGATTTTATGATAATTTGAGTAGATTGGCTATGTTCAAGGAAAAATGAGGCTTAGTGTATGTTGTGAAAAATGCTAGGAATAACATTTAATCGGTGAAAATGAATTTAGATAGTCACATGATTTTGTTTTGAAAATTACAAAATTATGCACTTGATTATTGATTGGCTTGCATTAGTAATCAATGGTTTGGTTGATTATTGATTGTATCCATGTGATGGTTAGGATTGAGGCAATTGGATCACCCTTGAGGGACCAACCATTGGAGCAAGCTATGGAGCTAGATTAGCCCTATTGGAGAGGTAAGTCCATGCCAAATTGTGGCGTGGAGTTGTTGATGAATACATGGTTATTCATTGAATTGTATTGATTAATTGTGTGACACCTTGGTGTAGGTGGGTTTTGCAAATTGTAGCTTGAATTCGAAGTTGACCGATTGTAGAACCTATTGGTGGAGAACAAGGTTGAACTAAAGCTTGAGGTAAGCCTTCAGACCTTGGGTGTAATTCCCTTGATTGTTCCACCAAGCCCTGAATGAGTAGTGGTTTGTAACACCACGATCTAGAACCGGTTTGTTAACATCGACTTATGATACTAAGCGCAGTTACAATCAAATTGGTTCAATTAAAATCCGGTTAAAATTTTCTTTTAAAACCAGGCCGAATTTAAATTACCCAATTGTGTGACCATAACCATATTACATTGTGGAATAAAATAATATAAGCTTAATATAATACACTCATTTCATTTATTATGGTCTCCATTTGTCCAATATATTATAGGATTTTTCATTAGTTACGCGTGGGTTCAAACCGCGCTCAAATCGGAGCACCGTAGCCCAAGTTATGAAATTTCTAAGAAATTGAATGTTGAAATTCCCAGGACCCCACGCTCATAGCGTGAATCTCACGCTCATAGCATGAGCAGTCAGAGAGGTTGATGCTCATAGCGTGAATCTCACGCTCATAGCGTGAGCAGTCTAGAGCAAGCACCAAAACAGAGCAATTTGGCCTACCTGTGGTGTTTTAACCATAACATGAGGTGTACACATTCAAATTACATAATCTTGGTCTCATTGGAAAGTTAAGAAAAATATCTACAACTTCCATCAAGACACAAGGATTCAAATCTATCATATACGATATGAAATATTGACAACAAGATAGGATATCTTTGTTTTTAATTGGTTTTCCAACCTAAAGGTCTTCTTTCACCTAATTTACATCATATAATCCTTTCAATACATGAATTCTAGTCTCTCTAGGTACTCATACACTAAGAGAAGCATGCATACCATTTCGTCATATATACATATATCCAATAATTACAAAATTACATCATTGCAACATGTCTTAATTACAATTCATGGGACTTAGATACAAAACACTATAATCAAATCCTTGGCTCCCATCAACAATAGAGATACTAAAGAAAATGAGCATAGGCTAAGTCCATCAAAATAGAATATGACAAACATTTAACAATTAGCTTTCAATGATCAATCCTATCCATATGATCTACAAAATGACATGCTTAATCTCAATGGTGCAACTCTTCATGTATCAACTACTTCAAATATGGCCACTTGCCATCAAAGGCTCCTGCAGCATCCTTGCCTGAAAGGGGGTCCCCACAACACGGAGTGAGATATATGAATATATCCAGTAAACCAGGGGTCCTTGGAGCATCTCTCCACCCCATAGTTCAATAACAGTGTAATAGCAATAATAATAATAATGCAGTAAATACATATCCATGCAAGTGTACACAACATCTCCAGGAGAAATCCCTCGAGCTCTCGAGCTGTCCTAAGGATACTCAGATGCAAATAGTCCTACTGGCCAGCTAAATTACCAAGTATGATTTACGCATCGTCATGCTACATACCAACATAGGGAAACACCATCCTATGTCACACCAAAGCATGCACATACGTATAACAAAGCATTACACTATTTCATTGCATTTATATATATCAACACAACCATTACTCGTTCAGGGCTTGGTGGAACAATAAAGGGAATTACACCCAAGGTCCGAAGGCTTACCTCAAGCTTCCAATTCAGCCTTTGTTCTTAACCAACCTTCACAACACGAATACCAATTCCAAGGAGCGAATCGAGTTCCTTAGCTTGCTCCAACGGTTGGTTACTCAATGTTGGTCCAAATGCCTAAATCCTAAGCATCACATGGACATAATCAACAATCAACCAAACCAAACCATTGATTACAAAAATAAGCCAAACCATAGTCAAGTGCATAATCTTGTAATTTTAAAAAAAAAAAAATCATATGACTAACTAAGCTCATTTTTACCGATTAAACGTCATTCCTAGCATTTTTCTCAACATATACTAGGCCTCAATCTTCCTAGAAAATAGCCAATTTACTCAAATTTTCATAAACCCCAAAACACTATTTATCCAAAACCTAAATCATGAATTCTCCATGAAAATAGAGTTCAAGGGGTGAAATCTTACCACCAAGGGTTGCACAATCAAGGAGTGATGGTTCCTCAAGCTCCAATGGAGGTAGAAACTCTCAAATCTCACAATCTCCCCAATGTGTCGAATTTTTGGGAGGAAAATCTCAAACCACACAGCTTCCCACTACAAACTAAGCTTTGATCATGGAAGAGGAGAAGATTTGGAGTGGTTTAGTCTTTGGAATCACTCAAAACGGCCAAGGATGGATCACTCTAAGGTTTTCTTTTTTCTTCTTCTCTTCCTCTCATCTTCTTCTTCTCTTCTTTTCTTCTTCTTTTCTTCTTCCTGCGCGACGGGTTGGGAGGGGTTTTTGGGTTCCTTAAGTGGCTTGCCACTTAACACAGGTTAAGTGAGTATTGGTTCATCTATCTATTCAAAGCCATTAATTACCAAACTTTACCCAAAAGTCTGGAATATTTTTCCAGGAATATTTTCATTTTCATTTTTGTATTTTGGGTACTTTTGTCTACACCCATTTATACCCCTTAATTTTCACTAAGTACATTTTTTACCTCAAAAGTGACCCCAACTAATTTTGTTAGGGAAATTACTTATTTTTTTCTCACAATTACATGCTTAATCATCTAATCACATGTATTTTGCTAATTAATTATTTGGGCTATTATAGTCACCCCACCTTTTAGCGATTTTGTCCGCAAAATCAAGAACATGCTTGTCTTGAAACTCAGGATACTGATGGAGAAGCTCATCTTCCCGCTCCCAAGTGGACTCTTCAGGTGTCTTCCTTCCCATTGAACTTTCACCATAGGAATGGATTTATTCCTCAGCCTCTTCTCATCTCGCTCGAGTATTTTCAGTGGCCCGACTGGAGTTTTCAAATTTTCCCGAATCTCAACGTCATCAGGTTGAACCACATGAGAAGGATCAGCTACATACTTTCTTAGCTGAGAAACATGGAATACATCATGCACATTGGATAGTTGAGGAGGTAAGGCAAGCTGGTAGGCAACCGGTCCTACCCTACGTAGAATCTGATATGATCCAATAAATCTAGGACTCAGCTTCCTCACTCCAAGGGCACGTCCCACACCCGTAACTGGTGACAACTTTAGGAACACATGATCTCCCTCCTCAAACTCTAGAGGCTGATGCTCAGTGGTCTCCTGAACAAAATCCAATTTAAACCACTCTGTGTCTCCAACCTCTGCCCTGCAAGTAGGTGTCCTACACCTGCGACCATACAAGGCCTCGTAGGGAGCCATACCCAGACTAGCATGAAAAATATTATTATATGAAAACTCAACTAGTGGAAGGTATCGATCCCATGCCTTACGCTGCTCCAGAGTGCAAGCCCTCAACATATCCCCCAACGTCTGAATGGTCCTCTCAGTCTGACCATCCATCTGTGGATGATAGGCAGTACTCAGTCTCAACTGAGTGCCAAGAGCCTCCTGCAATGCTCCCCAGAAGCGAGAAGTGAACTTCGGGTCCCGATCACTAGCAATGTTCTCAGGCACCCCATGAAGCCTCACAATCTCCTTCACATAGAGCCTGGCCAATCTCTCAGCAGAGAAATCTACCCGAACTGGTAAAAGTGTACGGACTTTGTCAATCTATCCACAATTACCCATATAGAATCATAACTAGCCTGTGTTCGCGGCAAACCCACTACAAAATCCATGGAGATACTCTCCCATTTCCATTCAGGAACATCCAGTGGTTGCAACATACCAGAAGGCTTTTGATGCTCAATCTTGACCTTCTGACATATGAGACACTTGGAGACAAATTCGGCAGTGTCTTTCTTTATACCAGGCCACCAGAAATTAATCTTTAGGTCCTGATACATCTTCATAGCTCCAGGATGGACAATGAATTGACCCCTATGGGCCTATGTCATTACTTCCTCTGTCAACTGCCTAGGTACAACAATACGACCCTGATATAATAGTATACCCTCATCATTGCAGGATACACCACTCTGACCTTTTAGTCATTTAGCACTTTCATTTTGCAGTTGAGCATCTTTAATTTTGGTCATCATTTCGTTCTCAATTCTTGTAATTTCGATGTCAAAAATTCTGCCTGGAAAAACTTCAGACAGTTTCATATCTCTGAACCTTTCAATTACATCAAAATCTCTCATTATCATGTTTTCCATGCTCACTGACTTTCGGCTCAATGCATCCGCTACAACATTAGCCTTGCCGGGATGATATTTCAGTTCGAAATCGTAATCCTTTAAGAACTCAGTCCACCGTTGTTGCCTCATATTCAACTATTTTTGATCGAATAAGTACTTTAGGCTCTTGTGGTATCTAAATATGACAAATTTCATTGTATACAAGAAGTGGCTCCACTATTTCAATCCAAAAACGATTGCACTAAGCTCTAAGTCATGGGTCGGATAGTTTTCTTCATGCGGTTCAGTTGCCTCGAAGTATACGCTATCCCTTTTTAGAAGCATCACTGTACAACTCAAATTCACCTTCCGGATCAGGTAGTACTAACACTGGAGCAGTCATCAACTTTTCCTTTATCTTCTGAAAACATTCTTCGCATTCATGCGTCCAAATAAATGGAGTATCCTTCCGGGTCAAACGGGTCAATGGCAAAACCATTTCCAAAAATCCTTTAATAAATCTCCGGTAATAAACAGCCAAACCCAGAAAACTCCTTACTTCAGTCACAGTCTTGAGCCTCTCCCAATCAATAACTGCCTCTATCTTGTTAGGATCAACTGCCACCCCATCAGCAGAAATGACATGACCCAGAAATTGCACTTGAGAAAACCAAAATTCACATTTAGAAGGCTTTGCATACAGCTGTTTATCTCTGAGGATTTGCAACACCGTTCTCAAGTGGTCCTCATGCTCTTCCTTACTCTTGGAATATATCAGAATATCATCAATAAACACAATCACGAATTGATCCAGAAACGTCTTGAAAATGCGATTCATATAATCCGTAAACACCGCCAGAGCATTAGTGAGTCCAAATGGAATTACGTGATACTCATAATGTCCATATCTTGATCAGAAAGCAGTCTTCGAAATATTTTCCTGCTTAATTCGGATCTGATGATAACCCGACCTGTAACGCCCTCCCTTGTATGCATCCAAGAGAGTCGTTTGCTAAGCGGCATTAGAGTCTTTAACGTCACATAAGCTCACAGAGATTCTTATTCTAAATTCGAATCCGAAAAGCGTTTCTAAATTCTTATCATTCTGTTTGGTCGGATAAAAAATGTTTCAAGTGATTTAGAAAGAGCACGTTGGGGGCTTCGCGTGCATATAAAATAATAGTAAATCGGAGTTCGTTTGCTCATAAAAACACCACCCGTAAGGTGCACTATTAAAATTCAGCACTTAAGACATTCAAAATTTCCTTTCGCAAACGTTTTCCCAAAATAGCCACTGTTCATAAAAGATCAAAGCAAAATAGAAGATGATAAAGTCTACAGTCATCCAAGGGTACCAAAATATTAAGTATTACAGTCATCCAATCAATCAAACAGTAACAGTGAAAGTCCATGCATCAGCATGCAACAGCAAACATCACTCCTTCAAATGCTTTTACGTCCTCCTGCCATTTAGGAAAATAGCAGCCCCGAAGGGGTGAGAATAATCCCAGTAGTGTGGCATCAAAACCAATAATATAATAGTATTAACTAGGCACAAAATCATAAACAGTCACTTCAACATATCCTTGTTCCTTTTCCCTTTTCCCTTTTCATCATATATATATATTGCGTATATAACGCCTTTCCTTTGCGCTTTTAGCACCGTCGTGCGCGCACTTCACAGTGGACATCAAATACATGGCACCTGAGCTCGGTGGATTCCAACTGTGGGCCTATGCGGACTGATGCCAAGTGTCCCATACCCTGGTACCTTAGGGATGCCTATATGATGCTTGCTCAAACACATGGTCCTGTACATAACTATTCTAAAATGCAAGGCTTATATGATCTTGGTACATGCATGCCATGCTATGCTTTCACACACAAAGCGTAAAAATAAATGCGGTATGATGTAAGGTGCATGCTTATATACTTTTCATATACGTTATGCTGCCACATAACAACTTTACCTCATAATCATATAGCCATCACGGCACATTCTTGGCAGTTTTCTTTCATCATAAGGAACATAATACTTTTACGGAGTATGGAGAATCATGTCACAACTTTATACCAGTAGTCAATAGTCACATTAGGTAATATCGCCTGACATTTACCTTGTGCGCTTTAAATAATACCACACAGCAGCGAACTATGCTACGTTTCTCACTTCTTATGCGCACCTAAATCAATTACAATCAATCATTTACAGCGGCGTTTTACAGCAGAAACAGTGAGCATACAACAACGTTTTTATAGCAGAAACAGTGAGCATACAGCAGCGTTTTACAGCAGAAACAGTGAGCATACAGCAGCGTTTTACAGCAGAAAACAGTGAGCATACAGCAGCGTTTTACAGCAAAAAACAGTGACGTTTGTTCTTTAAACAGTGAGCAAAACAGTGACGTTGTCCTTAAAACAGTGAGCAGAAAACAGTGACATTTGTTCTTAAAGCAGTGACAGTGTTGTTTTACAGCAGAAAACAATAACACCTTACAGCAGCAACCAGTGACCATTTTTAAACAGAAATAGTGGCATCTTGAACATCAAAACAGTGGCATAAGTAGTGATTTTTGAACATTAAAACAGTGGAATAAATAGTGATTTTTGGACATCAAAACAGTGGCATAAGTAGTGATTTTTGAACATTAAAACAGTGGCATAAATAGTGATTTGTGGACATCAAAACAGTGGCATAAGTTGTGATTTTTGAACATTAAAACAGTGGCATAAATAGTGATTTTTGGACATCAAAACAGTAGCATAAAGAGTAGTGTTTGAACATCAAGATGGTGATCATTTTATGCAGAAACAGTGGCACATTAAGTACTAAAACAGTGAGCATTTTTGTGCAGAAACAGTGGCATGTGAGGCACTAAACAGTGAGCATTTTTGTGCAGAAATAGTGGCATGTGAGGCACTAAACAGTGAGCATTTTTGTGCAGAAACAGTGGCATGTGAGGCACTAAAACAGTGAGCATTTTATGCAGAAGCAGTGGCATCAAAATGGCGATCCTTTCAAACAGATACAGTGGCATGTTTATCCTCAAAACAGTGGCACATTCATACCGAAACAGTGGCATTAACTCAAGCATGACAAGGAGACTTTCATACCATAACTAAAGCATACAAATCATCATCAAATAGCTCCACCATTATACCTTCACCATGCTCATTCAAGAATCCAAAACAAAACAGAATCAAGGAGACATCTCATGCACACACATGGTTACATGCAATGAAAAAAAGTCTAAGTTCTAAGCTTACCTCTTGTAGCACACACTTCTTGGTCAGGGATCACACACCACACCTTCTATCTTTACAAAACAACAAGTTCACCCTTCCTAGGAGATGGCTTGTGCGCATACAATGGTGAGGAGAACACTTTGGACAGCTTCCAAGGGTGAGGAACTCGGCTGGGCAGTGAGGGAAAAGAGAAGAAATCTCACACTTCACTTGGTGTTTTAGGCCACGGTTTAAGGGGTGTGAGGGAGATGAGTTAGCAAAGTTTTTCTTTCTCCTAAAGTTCCTACAATGCACGGCTAGAGAAGTGAGGAAGAGGAAAGAAGTTGGTTGCACTTGTAAAATGAGGACAGCCCTCTTGTGCGCACAAATTAAAGAGGAGAGGGAGGAGAGGTTGGAATGATGAAGCATCATGACAATTCTGATTTCTTGTGGGAGTGGGGCTGCAAGTTTGGTCAAAACAAGCAAGGAGTTTGCTTCTTGCACACTCTAGGCGTATGCAAGGAGGTGAGGTGGGAAGTTGTCATCATGTGCACATGCAAGGGTGATGTCTTGGTCAACACTCTATGCAGATTTTGTGTCATAAAAATCTGATTTTGGAACTTCCCTTGTGCGCCCATGATGAGGAGTATGCAGCCCAAAATGATGCTAAGGAGTACAAGTGTCTTCCATGCAATGAAGTTGAAGTCAAATGGTGCACATGCAAGGAGTGATGTGGCGGTCATGCAAGGTTGAATTGGAAGATTTTCCTAAGGCTTATCTACTTCTTATGCGCATGAATGAGTGGGAAAGGATACATCTTGCCATGTGGAAGTTCCTTGATACACAAGACAACCTTGTAGGACAAGGCTTTAAGGGAGATAAGAGTGGATACACATTGGGCTGAACTAGATGGATCCAAGAACCTCTTTGGGCCATCGGCCAACACATATAAGGATCCAACAAGACAAGTTTAAAGATGACAAGTCCAGACACTAGCCCACTTCCCAAGCCCTTTAAACACAAAAGCCTAATAACATACAATCCAATTACTCATATGATTTTAATAAAAGTCACATGCCTACATATGTACCCTCCTAAGATTTTAATTTAAATACTTCACTAACTTACCTTAGTCTCACCAAAGGTAAAGGCCATGTAATTCGCAAGCCACCATACATAAGCCAACAATTCGAATTCTACGCATGCATCTATATCATTATAATACTTAAGTATTTTACTAATTATGTGGGATGTTACACTCTCCCCACCAAATAGGAATTTTGTCCGCAAAATAAACTTACTTAAAAGCTAAACAATTCTGGATAGCGATTCTGAATGTCGTCCTCACGCTCCCAAGTGGCTTCAGCTGCCGATCTGTTGTTCCACAATACTTTCACCAGAGGAATTTCTTTAGAACGAAGTCGCTTGATGGATCTTTCAAGAATTTGGAACGGTTGCACTTGATACGTCAGATTTTCCTTTAATTCCACTTCTTCCGGCCGTAACACGTGAGATGGATCGGAGAGATATCTCCGTAACTGCGACACATGAAATACATTGTGAATTCCTGACAGATTGGGTGGTAAAGCCAACCGATATGCAGACTCTCCAATCCGATCCATAATCAGATACGGTCCTAAGTACCGTGGACTTAATTTCTTTACTCCCATTCTCCTTCCGAGTCCCGATGTAGGTGTGATTCTCAAAAATACATGGTCTCCGACTTCGAAAGATAGGGGCTTATGACGCTTGTCGTAATAACTCTTCTGTCTGGCCTGAGCCCGCTGCATATTTTCCCGAATCTTCTTTACCTGTTCGGATGTTTCTTGAATTAGATCAGGTCCTAACATACTTCGCTCACCCACTTCAGTCCAACATAAAGGGGATCTGCATTTCCTCCCATACAAAGCTTCATACGGTGCCATCTGAATACTGGAATGGTAACTGTTGTTGTAAGCAAATTCAATCAAAGAAAGATAATTATCCCAGCTGCCTCCTAACTCCAGAACGCATGCTCGCAACATGTCCTCTAAAGCTTGAATGGTGCGTTCTGTTTGTCCATCGGTCTGCGGGTGGTAAGCAGTACTCAATCTCAAGTGGGTCCCTAAGGCCCTTTGAAAAGACTCCCAGAACTTAGAGGTAAACTTGGGATCACGATCACTGACAGTACTAGTAGGAACTCCGTGCAACTTCACAATTTCCTGCAGGTAAATTCTGGCAAGCCTCTCTGTATTATATGTGGTTCTAACACACAAGAAATGAGCTGACTTCGTTAATCGATCGACAATCATCCAGATAGCATCATATCCTTCTCGCGTCCGAGGAAGTCCAACTACAAAATCCATCGCGATACTGTCCCACTTCCACTCGGGAATCTCCAAAGGTTGAAGGAGTCCTGACGATTTCTGATGTTCGTACTTCACCTTCTGACAAGTTAGGCATCGAGATACATACTCAGCAATATCACGCTTCATACCCGGCCACCAAAACGAGGTCTTCAAATCATGGTACATCTTCGTGGATCCAGGATGAACGGCATATTTACCCTTATGGGCCTCCTGCAAAACTTCTTGCTTCAACTCTTCATTCGGCACAACCAACCGACCTTGGAATCGCAAAATATCATTCTCATCCCTTACTACAGCTTGATTGCCAACCAATTCACGGACTAACCCTTCATCTCTCTGAGCCTCCTTAATTCTACTGAGCAACTCATTCTCCACTTTTATATTTCCCAATCTTATGCTATGCCCTCTCTCGTTTACAGATAAAATCAAATCTCGAAAGGCCTCAAACAATTTCAGTTCTTCCATCATCAGAGTTGCAGTGTGCAGTGTCTTCCTACTCAGGGCGTCAGCTACCACGTTTGCCTTTCCTGGGTGGTATTTAAGTTCAAACTCATAGTCCTTCAGAAATTCCATCCACCGTCGTTGCCGCATATTCAG
>JAVKPL010001530.1:0-16735 GCA_032173675.1 Gastrolobium villosum | reverse complement strand
CATGAAAAGTGAGTTTTGGTGTAATTTGGATTTGATGATTGTTGTAGGGTGCCTCACACGGACGGAATTGTGAAAAGTTGAATTGGAGCATACGTTTGGAACGGATTGCTCGTGTTAAGGTAAACTCTTGGAACTTGGGTTTGATCCCTAGTGTGCTCCACCACACCTAGTGGAAGGTAGTGGTTGGATGATGTGGTTATGACATGATGTGATTGTGTGCTTGTATGCATATTGCTTGTATTGTGTGAAAATTGTTTGGTCACTGGCCAGTTGACGAGTGGAGTTTGGACATCCGCTGGGTTCATCCTTGTGAGAATGCCAGTCGGGTATTGCCGTGGAGTCGACTCTGGGAGCGGCGCCAGGATGATCCAAACGTGGGACGTCCGCCGGATAGGGCTCATGAGGAGTTCCGGTTGGGTATTGCCATGGAGTCTTCTCAACCATGGGAGAGGCGTCATGACTGTCTCGGGAGTTATATGATGGAGCCCTTGAACATGAATCCATGAGTGGATGTTCTTGGGTGTCTCCAGTTGGATGGTGATATTGTTTTACTTGCATATTACATTATGTCATATTTGTACATTTTAGTGAGCCATGGAGTGGAGAGAGCCTCTAGCTCCATTGGTTTACTGAGATATATCCGTATATCTCACCCCGTGTTTGGGGGACCACATTTCAGGTCACTATGAGCCGGGAGGAGCTTCGGGCAAGAAGCCCGTATAGTGGACATTGGATTGGCATGCGGTGCATTGGGATTGCATGACATTTTGGAGGAGTTATGGAGTGCACATGGCATGACATTAGTATTTTGAGACTTAGGTCATGAACATATTGCATGATGTTATTTCCATGCTTTTGTTAGTGTTCATGATTATATGCTAAGTCTTGTTTATGTTTTATTATTCATGGCATGGATAACTGTATATTTTGAGTGAGCATGGGACTTGTCCATTGCCACATTCATAGCCTTGAAGTCTTGATGAGTAATGTTGTAAAAATGGTCCATATTTGCATGTAAATGGCCATTATTTTGAGGACTTTGTAAATGATGTTTAATCTTAAGAAAATGCAGGATGGAAGGGCCTAGAGCCTACATTAGGACATGATTATGTGTTATGTGGAGTACCAAGGGGTTAGGGATGGATTACACACCCTTTTTGGGGCTTAAAATGCTGTAATCTGCCATTTTGCTGCATAGTAATCGATTACCCAAGGCATGGTAATCGATTACCATGCAACAGGGGACGAAAAATTGGCTACTGTCTTCACTGGTAATCGATTACTGGCCTTTGGTAATCGATTACCATGTGAGGTAATCGATTACCCAAAGTTGGTAATCGATTACCAGAACAGAGGATTGAGAAAATTGGCTACTGCCTCATTTTTGACAGGTGGTAATCGATTACCACCCACTGGTAATCGATTACCACAGTGTAAATTTTGAAAATTCAGGTTTTGCTAGACTAAAAGAAAGGGGCTTAACTTGATGGGTAGAACTCCAAATGATACGTGGTTTGAAACCACGCGTAGATAACGTAAAGGACTATAACTTGGTAATTGTGAGAGGAAGATGGTGAGTTTAAGTGAATTGAATAAAAAGAATGATTAGTGATGTTAGCAAGAATGTATGCTTCCGCAAATTGCTTTTACAATTATGGTGTTGTTTTAATTGATTACGGAAAAAGTGTTGATGTAAGAAAAGGAATATGTTAAAAGAAAAATTTGCCCGTAATTTAATTAACCCAATCACTGTGATTGTAACTGCGCTTAATATCATAATCAATGTTAACAATACCGGTGTACAACGGGCTGTTACATTTTATGGTATCAGAGCAGTTTTGTTTAGGGAACTCTGATTGTTTGTGTGTTGTATCTTGTGTGCCATAGCTATCTGTGAACTATTTATGATTAATGTATATGTGATTCCTCAGTGTGGGTCTGATCAACTCATTCCTTTGTGTTACATGTACAGATATCATGAGTAGGGCACGAGGTCGCCGTGGGGCACGTGGTGCAGGTCCTTTGCCACCGGATCCGGTCACTGCAGTCCTGAATGCTCTGCAGGCGGAGACGGCTGCAAATAGAAATATGACTGAGAACCTGATGAAAACTAATCAGGATATGATGCAGGCCTTTATGGCTGAGATGAGGGCGGATAGAGGTCGTCCTAGGAGGGATAACACACCTCCACATACGGCTACAGTGACTCCTACACCGACGCCATCTGTTACTCCGCAACAGGGGGAGAGTGGGGCTAGTCACCACACTGGTGAGGCTTGTCATCATACTACTACGGACCCTAGCTATGTTCCTGATCCGTCATCTGTTGCCCAATCTACTGGGGCTGCTGGACAGGTGCTTGATAATGCTGATGATGAGCGTAGGCTCATATCTTTTAGGAAACATAAGCCACCCGCATTTCTGGGGTCAAGGGACCCAAAGGAGGTTACGGCTTGGTTGAGGGGAATGGATAAGATTTTTCAAGTTATGAGATGCCAAGATCCGCAGAAGTTATTGTATTCTGTTTATATGCTGGAGGGTGATGCCCAAGAGTGGTGGGACAATGTGTCTCGCCCATTTGTTATTCAGGGTGAGGTCCTTACTTGGACTATGTTTGAAGGTCTGTTTCATGAAGAATATTTTCCCCGTGATGTTCGGGAGGCAAAGCAAGGTGAATTCGATAATTTGGTACAGGGAATTATGACTGTGGATGCCTATGTGGCAAAATTTAATGAGCTTGTGAAGTTTGCTAACTATGGAGGTACTCTACCTACTCCTGAGTTCTTGTCAGCTAAATTTCAAAGAGGGCTGAGTGAGAAGATTGCTAAGAGAATGTCAAATACAGCGGTGAGGAACTTTGCTGATTTGGTGACCCAGTGCAAAAGGGTCGAGACTGTTTATGGAAGATATCCGAAATCTGATTCGGCTAAAGAGCAAGATGTTAAGAGGACACCTGGTCCTTCTGGAAATACTAACAGAGGAGGTTTCAATAATAATAATAGAGGTAGGGGGTTGCATGTGAGGCAGCCTCCTGGTCAGTTCAAGAGGGGTGGAAATACTGGTGGTGGTGGTGCTTCGAACAGATATTTTACCCCACAATGTGGGAAGTGTGGTAAATACCACAGAGGTGTATGTGGTGCTGGTACGTCGAACTGTTTTAGATGTGGTCAGAGTGGCCATTTTGCTAGGAATTGTCCATCTTCTTCGGGGCAGGCTGCGAATCTGCAGGCCTTGCCGCCAGCTACTACTACTGCTACTCCCATTACTGCTGTTCCTACTGTGGGACGAGTTTATACTACAAATGCGCAACATACTCAAAAGGCTCCGAATTTGGTTAAAGGTATAATTTTCCTATCTAATGTTGATTTGTCTGTATTGTTTGATTCGGGAGCAACACATTCATTTGTGGCGGACTATGTGGCTAAGGCGTTGGACTTAAAGGTAACACGAATGGTTCCTCCGATGCGTATTACTACCGCTACAGGAGAGGTTAGTGAATCGTCTTGGATATGTGAAGATGTGAAGTTTACTTATTTAGGCAGGGGTTATACCATCGATTTAATTATCTTACCCCTGGCCTCTGTTAATTTGATTTTGGGGATGGATTGGTTGTCTCGGAACTGCGCAATGATTGATTGCTGCGGAAAGAGGTTGTTGCTATCTCACGAGAGGCCGTCTGTTTGTCCATCTTTATATTTGTCTGTAAGTCAAACTGTGAAAGCCTTGAAGGCTGGAGATTTGGGTTATGTCTTGTTGGGCGGATTGGTAGGTGACAAGAAGGAAGAGATTTCTACTATTCCGGTTGTTAATGAGTTTGAGGATGTATTTCCGGATGAGATACCAGAATTTCCGCCTGAGAGAGAGATTGAATTCTCGATTGACCTACTGCCTGGTGTGGGGCCGATCTCCTTGGCTCCATACCGGATGTCGCCACTTGAGTTGGCTGAGTCGAAGAAACACATTGAAGAATTATCTGCGAAGAATTTTATTAGGCCGAGTGTGTCCCCGTGGGGAGCACCGGTGATATTTGTAAAGAAAAAGGATGGTAGCATGAGATTGTGCACTGACTACCGACAGTTGAATAAAGTGACTATTAAGAACCGGTACCCATTACCGCGTATTGATGATTTATTAGATCAGTTGAGGGGTGCCTGTGTATTTTCAAAGATTGATCTCCGGTCCGGATATCACCAGATTCGGATTAAACCGGAGGATGTACCTAAAACAGCTTTCCGATCCAGATATGGACATTTTGAATATCAAGTGATTCCTTTTGGGCTTACTAATGCCCCTGCGGTGTTCATGGATTATATGAACCGCATTTTCAAACCGTTTTTGGACCAGTTTGTAATTGTTTTTATTGATGACATTTTGATCTACTCTAAGAGTAAGGAGGAGCACGTCGACCATTTGAGGACTGTGTTGCAGGTGTTAAAAGATAAGAAGCTTTATGCTAAACCGTCTAAGTGTGAATTCTGGTTGTCCGAGGTGCAATTTTTGGGTCATGTTATTTCTGCAAGCGGTGTTGTAGTGGATCCAAGCAAGATTGAAGCGGTAAGTGACTGGGAACGACCTAAGACTGTGACTGAGATTAGAAGTTTTCTGGGGCTTGCTGGCTATTATCGCCGATTTATACAGGGATTTTCTGCAATGGTTCTACCGTTGACTCGATTGACACGAAAGGATACTCCTTTTGTGTGGACCCAGGAATGTGAGGACTGTTTTCTGCTACTTAAAGAGAAATTGACCACTGCTCCGGTGTTGACTTTACCTGATCCGGAGGGTGAGTTTGTATTATATTGTGACGCTTCTAAGAAAGGTTTGGGGAGCGTGCTGATGCAGGAAGGAAAAGTGATTGCATATGCGTCTAGGCAGTTGAGGCCACATGAAGAAAATTATCCGGCGCATGACTTGGAATTGGCTGCTGATGCTCACCGGCAAGTATACCGATCGCACAAGTAATAAAGTGATAAATAAAGTTCGTCTCCACAGGGATTGGGATCTAATATCAATTAAACTTTTTCTCAAAGAATGGAAAAATTCAAATAGGGTTGTGACAAATATTGTCAAATTGATGGAAATTCAAATCTGAAAATAAAAGACTTATTTTTGTATTTTTGTTTTGAGAAATAAAACAATAAAATTGAAAATTGATTTGTAAAGAATATGAGAAAAGCATTGTAGCCAGGGTTCATTCACCAAATGATTCCAACTTTTTACTCCGGATTGATTTACAATAATCATTTATATAATCACTCAGATAAATTATCATCTAAAAAATTTAGTAGTTAACCCTCAATTCCTTGCAGGGTTAACCCTTTAATCCCATAAGAAACCCCAATTCCTTGCAATGTTTCTCATGGGATCAAGCAATGGGCGCGATAATTTAAGCATCTGCAATCGTATACACGTCTATTCCTAGCACGTATACAGATTGTTATCTTACCCCCTTTCGAGATCAAAACCCCAATATTCCTATCTAGGGTTTTGATCCTCAGAATATCCCCAACTATTAGATCGATCAATTCTAACAAAGGGAATATCAAATTCGCACAGAGTAATGATAAAGATAATTATATAAATCAAAAACCATAAACCAATCCTTCGTATCAAGGGTTCACATATGGATCATGACCCTGACTACAATAAAAATGATCTAGCCGATCAACATACTGATCGCTGATCTAAAATTCAACATAAACTAAAAATAAAATAGAAAGAAAAAGAAGAAGATGAAGAACGAAGAACGCGGAGAACTCCACAACTGCCCCTTTCTTCTCCCGGTCCAGATCTGAATCAATGGAATGGTGGAGGACCACCCTTTTTATACTTGAGTTTATGGGCGTGGTCCATGTGATGTTGCGTGTATAGATAAGGATGACACTTCAGCGTGATGTAATGCTGACAAAGCATCCTATCATTATTTGCTGCAGTGCCAGCTGTGCTTTGACTCAGCGCTTTGATTACAGATTCTTTCCTTAATTGCTTCAGCGCTAATTGAGGATAGTTTGAAATGTGATGTAATGTTTAAATGCTCATCCTCGCAATTTTTTGAATCTCTTCCTTTTTAACTGGAACAAGATGAAGAACGAAGAATGCCACAGAGCCCTTCTCCTCCAGTCTCTCCAGATCTAGATGGAATGGAATTATCAAAATGTGTGAGATTTCCTCTGAAGACTGAATTGTGTGTCATGGAGTGTGTGGAGAGGAACCTTTGCATAGGTAGCAACTAGGGTTTCGCCGCATCTTCCAAAATTACCCCTGAAACGTGTAATATAATAATTAATTACAATTTTATTACCGAAACGTATAACGTAAAGATTTAATTAAAACTTTATTACGTAACTGAAGAATTAAATTAAAACTTATTACGTAACGAAAGAATTAATTAAAAACAGTTTTGAATTCAAATTTTGAATTCAAATTTCGCTTCTTTTTCGTGTAAAAACACAACTAACAGGTGCATATTATTGACATACAAAGAATCAACATAATTAGCAAATATGTATTTAAATTGCTCTCTTATGACTCAATTCTTGTCAATTTTAACACAGAAAAATCACACTTGCCAGAGGCACATCAGCTGCTATTGTGTTTGCCTTGAAAATTTGGAGGCACTTTCTATATGGGATGAAATTTGCTATGTTCAGCGACCATAAAAGCTTGAAATATTTTTTTGATCAGAAGGAGCTGAATATGAGGCAGCGTAGATGGGTTGAATTCTTGAAAGATTATGACTTCGAGCTGAAATACCACCCGGGAAAGGCTAATGTTGTGGCAGATGCATTGAGTAGGAAGTCTGTTAACTTATCTCATATGATGATGTGGGACAATGAAGTGATTGAGCAATTCCGTGATATGAAAATAACGGATTTCTTTGCAGGAAGAATGTGTGATATGGAGTTGACTCGGATTGAAAACGAGCTGCACGAGAAGATTAAAGAGACTCAGATTCGCAATGAAAGTATAAAGTATTTGAAAGGCCAGAGTGGCATATCTGTTAATGAACAGGGATTATTGTTATATCAGGGCAGGATTGTTGTGCCCAAGGAACTTGCAGAGGAAGTTATGACTGAGGCCCACAAGGGTCAATATGCTATCCACCCAGGTGCCACAAAAATGTACCAAGATTTGAAAGTTAAGTTCTGGTGGCCTGGGATGAAAAGGGATGTTGCCGAGTACGTGTCTAAGTGCTTGGTGTGTCAGAAAGTGAAAATAGAGCATCAGAAACCTACTGGATTACTTCAGCCGCTGGATATACCTGAATGGAAATGGGAGAGTATTTCAATGGATTTTGTTGTTGGATTGCCGAGAACTCAAGCTGGTTATGATTCGATTTGGGTTATTGTGGACCGACTCACGAAGTCTGCACATTTTCTACCAGTACGAGTAGACTACACCATAGAGAAGTTGGCTACATTGTATGTAAAGGAGATTGTTAGACTCCATGGGATACCGATTAGCATTGTCAGCGATCGGGACCCGAAGTTTACTTCACGATTTTGGGGAGCCTTGCAGCAGGCTTTTGGCACTCAGCTTCGACTGAGCACTGCTTATCACCCGCAGACTGATGGTCAGACTGAGAGGACCATACAGACACTTGAGGATATGTTGAGAGCTTGCACACTGGAACAGGGTAATGCCTGGGATAGGTACTTACCATTGGTGGAATTTTCTTATAATAACAGTTTTCATTCCAGTCTGGGTATGGCACCATATGAGGTTTTGTATGGCAGGAGGTGTCGTACGCCCACTTGTTGGACTGAGGTAGGCGATAAAGAAAGGTTTGGTCCGGATTTTGTGCAGGAAACAACAGTGCAAATTGAAATGATCAGAGAAAAATTGAAACAGGCACAGAATCGGCAGAAGAGCTATTATGACAATAAGCATAGACCGCTGGAATTTGAGAAAGGTGACCATGTATTTGTACGTTTGTCGCCGGTCACAGGTGTTGGCCGTGCGTTGGGTGTGAGGAAGCTGAGTCCACGATTCATTGGGCCATATCAGATTATGAAAAGAGTAGGACTGGTGGCCTATCAGCTTGCCTTACCCCCTCAGTTGTCTAACTTACATGATGTCTTTCATGTGTCGTAGTTGCGACGTTATGTTCCGGATGAATCACATGTGGTGATGCCGGATAATATTGAAATCAGGGAGAACTTGAAGACTCCCATTGGTCCTATTGCAGTTTTGGATCGCAGTGAAAAGCGATTGAGAAGTAAAGTGATTCCCATGCTGAAGATTCAGTGGGAAGGCCGCACACCTGAGGAGGCTACTTGGGAGCGGGAGGACGAGATTCTCCGGCTGTATCCTGAGTTAGCGAGCAGGTATGATTTAATTTTGCGGACAAAATTTCAAAAAGGTGGGGTGAATATAACACCTCATATATTTAAATGTGCATTTTTATATTATAATGTGAAATGAAAGTTGGTGGATTAGTGAAAATCCAAGGATTATGGCCAAAATGGGCAAAAAGGGCAAAATGGTAATTTGCCAACCGTGTGATATGAGGCAAAATACTGAGTTAGAGATTTCAAATGACAAAAGTAATGCTGGAAATGGAATCAGGGCGGAAAATTGAGTAAATAGGCAAATTTGGGAAAAATTGATGAATAGTGAATTTTTAGTGTTAAATTACTGTGGTGTGAGTGTACCAATAGGTGTGAAATTTTTATCAATATTTTGGAGAAATAAAAATATGTCATGGACTGGAAAAATATTTAGATTAAGGATTTGTGATCGGAATTTTTATCGGAGTTAAAGTTAGATCGCGTGTGGGACCCGTGTGACCGAAGTCACTTGGCCCCACCCTCTTTTTCTTCTTCTTTTCTCCTCTTTTCCTTCTCTTCCTCGCGTCCTTCCCTGCAAAAAGAGCCAAGAACCATTTTCTCTCCATTTCTTCCCATTTCTTCGTTTCTCCACCGAATCGCTTGATTTTGGTGTCGAAATCTATCGTAAACAACCTTCCAAAGCCATTGGTAACACTTAGAAGCCTTGAATCCATCTCTTTGGCCGCGTTTTGAGCAAAGTCAGATCCGACCCACTTTGAAATTTGGAGATTTCTGGGAGTTTTGATCTTCAAATGGTTTAGTGAAGCCTTGGTGGTGATCATACAACACATTGTAAGTATATTTGTGGTCTTTTGATGGTTGATTTCATAGATCTATGAATTTGTGTTCAAACCTTTGATTTTAGATGTGTGATGATAGAGAGCCCAAATGGAAAAATGCTATTAGATGAAAAGGCCTTAGAATTATGTTTGTAAGCTAGAAATGCTATGTTAATTTTTGGTGAAAAATATAGGTTTTTAACTTAGAGGAATTTGAGGAATTTTCATGAAAAGTGAGTTTTGGTGTAATTGGATTTGATGATTGTTGTAGGGTGCCTCACACGGACGGAATTGTGAAAAGTTGAATTGGAGCATACGTTTGGAACGGATTGCTCGTGTTAAGGTAAACTCTTGGAACTTGGGTTTGATCCCTAGTGTGCTCCACCACACCTAGTGGAAGGTAGTGGTTGGATGATGTGGTTATGACATGATGTGATTGTGTGCTTGTATGCATATTGCTTGTATTGTGTGAAAATTGTTTGGTCACTGGCCAGTTGACGAGTGGAGTTTGGACATCCGCTGGGTTCATCCTTGTGAGAATGCCAGTCGGGTATTGCCGTGGAGTCGACTCTGGGAGCGGCGCCAGGATGATCCAAACGTGGGACGTCCGCCGAATAGGGCTCATGAGGTGTTCCGGTTGGGTATTGCCATGGAGTCTTCTCAACCATGGGAGAGGCGCCAGGACTGTCTCGGGAGTTATATGATGGAGCCCTTGAACATGAATCCATGAGTGGATGTTCTTGGGTGTCTCCAGTTAGATGGTGATATTGTTTTACTTGCATATTACATTATGTCATATTTGTACATTTTAGTGAGCCATGGAGTGGAGAGAGCCTCTAGCTCCATTGGTTTACTGAGATATATCCGTATATCTCACCCCGTGTTTGGGGGACCACATTTCAGGTCACTATGAGCCGGGAGGAGCTTCGGGCAAGAAGCCCGTATAGTGGACATTGGATTGGCATGCGGTGCATTGGGATTGCATGACATTTTGGAGGAGTTATGGAGTGCACATGGCATGACATTAGTATTTTGAGACTTAGGTCATGAACATATTGCATGATGTTATTTCCATGCTTTTGTTAGTGTTCATGATTATATGCTAAGTCTTGTTTATGTTTTATTATTCATGGCATGGATAACTGTATATTTTGAGTGAGCATGGGACTTGTCCATTGCCACATTCATAGCCTTGAAGTCTTGATGAGTAATGTTGTAAAAATGGTCCATATTTGCATGTAAATGGCCATTATTTTGAGGACTTTGTAAATGATGTTTAATCTTAAGAAAATGCAGGATGGAAGGGCCTAGAGCCTACATTAGGACATGATTATGTGTTATGTGGAGTACCAAGGGGTTAGGGATGGATTACACACCCTTTTTGGGGCTTAAAATGCTGTAATCTGTCATTTTGCTGCATAGTAATCGATTACCCAAGGCATGGTAATCGATTACCATGCAACAGGGGACGAAAAATTGGCTACTGTCTTCACTGGTAATCGATTACTGGCCTTTGGTAATCGATTACCATGTGAGGTAATCGATTACCCAAAGTTGGTAATCGATTACCAGAACAGAGGATTGAGAAAATTGGCTACTGCCTCATTTTTGACAGGTGGTAATCGATTACCACCCACTGGTAATCGATTACCACAGTGTAAATTTTGAAAATTCAGGTTTTGCTAGACTAAAAGAAAGGGGCTTAACTTGATGGGTAGAACTCCAAATGATACGTGGTTTGAAACCACACGTAGATAACGTAAAGGACTATAACTTGGTAATTGTGAGAGGAAGATGGTGAGTTTAAGTGAATTGAATAAAAAGAATGATTAGTGATGTTAGCAAGAATGTATGCTTCCGCAAATTGCTTTTACAATTATGGTGTTGTTTTAATTGATTACGGAAAAAGTGTTGATGTAAGAAAAGGAATATGTTAAAAGAAAAATTTGCCCGTAATTTAATTAACCCAATCACTGTGATTGTAACTGCGCTTAATATCATAATCAATGTTAACAATACCGGTGTACAACGGGCTGTTACATTAGCGGTGCAGGTTCTTACACCCGGCAACGGTGCCAAAAACTTGATGCTACCCGGCAAGTATACCGATCGCACAAGTAATAAAATGATAATTAAAGTTCGTCTCCACAAGGATTGGGATCAAATATCAATTTAAACTTTCTCTTAAAGAATGGAAGAATTCAAATAGGGTTTGTGACAAATATTGTCAATTTGATGGAAATGTGAACTGAAAATAAAGACTTATTTTTGGGATTTTTATGGGATGATGAATAAAATTAAAAACATCAATGAAAATTGATTTATGAAATATGAGAAAAGCATTGTAGTCAGGATTCATTCACCAAATGATCCCCGCTTTTTACTCCGGATTGATTTACAATAATCATTTATATAATTACTCAGATAAATTATCATCTAAAAAAATGTAATCGTTAACCCTCAATTCCTTGAGGGTTAACCCTTTAACCCCAATTCCTTCCAGCTGTAAATTGCTTGCTTAAAAGTCTGATATCTGTTTTGTGTACATCATGATATGTTATTATTATTTTTGGAGATGTTCTTATCAAATAGATGCAATGCTGCTTGTATGGATGAGATTAACCATTGTTTAAGGAACTTTAGATTTTGTGTTTTCATGCATGAGGTCTCGTGCCGTAAATTTTATTTGTCCCTTGAATGCAAATTTAATTACAGCTAGGAACCTTAAATGTGATTATTGTGAACTTGAATTATGAAAGCTTGGTCTGTTTTGGTGGGTTGTGTTTGATAGTTGTTTCAAGATTGTAATATGTGTCATTGATTCAAAGTTCATATCATGGTTAATGGATCCTCTAATCAGTGGAGCCAATTACATCTGAGGTACCTGAGACAGCGGAAAGCTAGAGGAAGTTTCCTCATATGGGTGTTTTGACGAACTGTATGAGGGGTACCACTTACCTTGATATGTATGGAAAGTAGGATGGAAGTTTTCTGATTTCATGAAGATTCTTGGTATTTGAAATGTGGAATGTGATGTGTCCTGTTTTACTTGCTCGAACTCCTGAACGTTAATAGTATAGGATTTTGTCTATGATGTTATTAAGTAAGGTAATTAATGTAGAAGTCTGAATAGAATGCAAACGTGTGATGTGTTTAGTGAGTGAACTGAATTGTCATCGTTGATAAGAATTATGTAGGAGGTAATGGCACTTCTGAATTATAACCTGTATATTTCAAGGACGAAATATTTATAATTGGAGATCCTAGTTAATTAGTCTTATAATTGCGCTAGTAATAGGAGGTAATAATACTTCATTGTTAAATGAACCCCTACATTCTTAGGAATATTTTGATTTAGGCCACTGATTTATAATTGCATTTTTATATGGAAACCTTTAAATTTATTATCAGTTGAGTAATAGAATAGTGTGGCATGAGGGGTGAGTGATGATATAGGGATTATGCGGAGCCATCTGTCCATGGTCATGTTCTGCTTCATAGGTGTAATGTTGAATCGGGTGAATAAAATTCTGTTCACTTATGCCCCACTAATATGGTTATTTAAAGTCATATAAAGAAAAGTGTTTTGTAAATGGATTTGTCTAGTTTGCCAACTAAATATGTGCTAGAGTCTTGAGTCTTGTTATAAATGATGATAACCAGAGTTCTTTGGTAATAACCTCATACGTCGATTTTACCTCATTTTGTGGTAGCATGAATTTTTTTTTTTAGGTTGATAAAAAGGAAACCAAACATTCGTTTGGTATAAGTGAGTTTAGAAAATTTTATCTCCTCCCATGGGAGTAAAACCTAGTTATATATATGTATATCTGACGATCAGGTAAGGTGCAAATTTGTTTGTACTACCCGGAGTAATGTTCGATGACTTTATAGATGTCTATCCGGATGTAACATAACGTAGTGTATGAATGAAGTTGTGTTAGACACTTGAATTACGTAGCTTTTGTGATGATAGGACGAAGTTTGGGGACAAACTTCAAAATCAGGTGGGGAAAGTGTAACATCCCGCGAAATTAGGAATGTATACAAACTACCTATAGTAATGTAATACATGTTGGACTTGAAATATATATATGTTCAAGGTGGAATAAATTCGAGTTAGGAAATTTAATTGTGTGCAAGCATGTATTAGAAATAAATAGGAATAATTCTGAATATTGAACATTAGTTATAAGTATGTGATTAATTTCAATTTAACGAATAAACTTTTAGTAGATAATTAGAGGGTACATAAAATAATAAGGCATGGGTTAATTCTTAAGATGGGAGAGCAATTGGACTTATATATTTTGACCTCGTTTTCCATTAAGGGCCACGACCCAAGTCCTTGGTGCGGGTTTTGTTTCAGCCCAAAGTCTTCCTTAAGTCCATCCTTTGGTTTATCTTAGAAAATCTGAATGCTTGATACTCATTGGCCAAAAATCTGCATGCATACCCACTCAATGGACAACAAACCACACGTCATTCTCTCCCTCCACTTCTCTTCTCTTGTGCGTATAGTGGAACAAGTAATGTTACTTGTTGGCCTTTGATTCAGCTTGGTGTGAAGTAGCATCATCTTCTCCTCTCCATGCTTCGGCCAAACCCCATCGGTGGAACAAATATCCACTTCAACTCATCTATCTGAAAATTGACTCCCTCCCACGTCCTCCCCAAGCACAGAAGAAAAACCAAGTTAAACATCATCACCCTATGCGCCCAAAATGAGCAAAACAGAACTGCTTGAGCACATTTGGTTCAGGGTAGAGAACGCAGACCATTCCCCATTTTTCTACACAACCGGTGAGCCTTCCTAGAGAGGAACCAACGTCCAAGTCTCCATTTTTCTTCCCTGTATCACTTGACCGGGTGCAACCAGAGGAGGTATTGTGCCTCCACTCCCTTGTTCGCTAGTGTCCTATACAGCTGATGGAGAGTCCTCACTGCATGCAAATTGAGATTCAAGTTTTTCCCTTTAGTTGCTGCTCACTTTATGTTCAGCCGTGAAACAATTTTCATGAAGGTGGGGTATTACTTTTCTCCTGTTCTTCTGTACCTGAATCAATTCTGATTGGGGTTCTTTTCTTGTATGCAGCCTAAAACTGAACCTGGAAGAGTTGGAGAGGGAATTGCGGTTCCTTTATTAAGCTACTAGTTATGTGTATTTCTAGAAGGTAAAGGCCAAACCTAAACTCCTACCTCACCTCATTGTGTCGGTTAGTAGTTGTATGTTAAGGGGATAGCTTGATTTTATGATTCCTTCTCCTCTGCCTCCCTATTTGGCTTTCAATTGCATGTAGGAGAACATTTTATTATGGTCAATTACTTCCCTTGGATTCTGCCCCTTTAGAACATCTCTAGGATGCAACTAATGTAAGCCTTAAACTGAATGTTGTGAATAGCCATGTAATAAGTATATGAAAACTGAAATTGATTCCTTTGAGCGTGGAAATGGCCCTTATTTTTCTATGTTGGACTGTCCCTTGGGTTAGGAAATTATTTAGGTCTCTCATGTGCTTGGAGGTACGAAATTAGTATGCTAAAGGCTAAATTGTTCTAGCCTAAGTAAATTGGGTAGGGCTTTGTTGAAATAAAATCTTGTGTACCTTACTTCTGGCCAAAATCCGAACCTGAATGCATGAGGGGACTTGTAATTTTCGTTGTTAACAAATTGAGGTATTAACCCACAGTCAAAAAATTAATCTAATTAGGAACCTAAAGAACCAATTTGGAGCTTGGAAAATAGCTACTTTTCTTTGCGTTGAACTGATCTCTTGGATTAGTTAATGACCCAAGTTTTGTATGTGTTAAGAGATTTTGGACAGCATGCTTTAGGCCCTCTGTAACGCTCCTAGGTTTAGTGGGTTTGGTTATTTAAATAAAATTCTGAATATCTTGTTTTAAATGCTAAAAGAACCGAATCTGCTTATATATGCGGCTTTGGAATTTCTCGCTGTTATATGTTGGTAAATTAAGATGAAATTAGAAATTGTCTAGGAAAAGAAGCATGGTAAAACCGAATTGGATACAAGGAAGAATCTTGGATTTTAGTAATGTAGCAAGTTAGAAAAATGGATGTAAAGTCGGAAAATTAATTTATTATGAGAATCATGAAAACCGATTATGTGCAAGAGTAGGAGGCATATGAATTATTTGTGAATAATAGGAAAAATTATATAAAATTCTGGTTTGGTGTGATGGTATATTAGGTGCGCAAATTCCCTAAGAAAGTGGACTATTCTGGTACTGTTTGATTAATACTTGGACTCACAAGGTAAGTGTTTGGTGGTGAGACCTATTGTGACTATTAGCTAGTGTATGGAATTGTGAATTGCTGCTCACATGTGCCTTGTTGCGTATTTTATTATACGCACGCATCATATAGGCATCTCTCCCGTACCAGGGTATGGGACACTTGGCTTCCGTCCGCTTAGGCCACAGTTGGAATTCACCTTTGAGGGAGCCAAATATGGAATCTCCACTGTGTATGTTAGTACGTGCACGACGGTGCTATGAACGTACATGACCAAGGCGTTATATACGCACTATGATTAGTATTATGGCGTTATATACGCATCATGATTAGTAAGATGGCGTTATATACGCACTATGATTATATGTTAGCATATGTCCGAAAAATTATATGTTGATACAACTGTTTTGAATTTTGCACCTTATCTAATATTGTTGCTTTACTGGTTATACTATCACACTACTGAGATTTTTCTCACCCCTTCGGGGGCTCAATTTTATAAAATTGCAGGAGGACGTAAAAGCATTTGATGACGTAGTATTTTGGATATCTGTTGTTGAGTGCTGCTGTTTTAAGATCATGTTGTTTGTCGCTGTTTATTTGGTTGTGTGCTGATCCTTGACGTTATGTGTTGTTTGGAGATTAACTAAGTGATTATAGTATTTTATTTTGGGAACATACAGTAGCTTTGTATTTTTTAAGATTTAGGTAATATTGTTGTTTTATTTTGACAAACAATTCTTGCTATTTAAATCTCGGATTTTGAGACTAAGTTTTCAATCATTTTGCGAGTTCTGTTTCTGGGGCTACAGACCTCCGATTGTAGTATAATTTATATGCGCTTAAAGCCCCATATGTCTAGTTTCATATTGTACAAAGTTTATGTCCACATCATGTATGCACGAATTTCTGTGATTTTTGCAAGTCAAGTCATTTTGGAACTTTTGCACAGATTTATTTTGTACCTTGCGAGTTTTGATTCGGGAGCTAGACACCTCCGAACGAAATAATTTTTATATGCACGTAAAGCCTCGGATGTCTACTTTTTTTGTGTCAAAGAAGATCTTTTAAGTTTTTTGTACCCGATTGGATATGATTTTTACAATGCAGCAAGGTTTTTCAGGAAAACTATTATTTCAGCAAACATTGTATTTTTTGAAAGTCCACTCTGATTTCAGTAAACCACCAGATTTCAAACAAGAGTAAATTAGTAACATGAAAATGCAGTTCTGTATTTAATTCAAATCCGCTATGACTCTAATCTGCTTAGCAGACAACTCCCTTGGACGCATACATGGGAGGGTGTCACAATCATCAAGTAGCCACACAAAATTAATTTGGTGAAAATTCGAGAACTAATACTGGGGCAAATT
>JAVKPL010001529.1:0-16387 GCA_032173675.1 Gastrolobium villosum | reverse complement strand
AATTCCCACTCGTGAGTATTTGGGGAAGGACATACGAGTCAAGCCTTACCCCCGCTTTTGCGGAGAGGCCGAGTCGAAGCCGGGACCTTGGACTTCACGGTAAGCATGCTTACCACTGAGCCAAGCCGGCCATTCAGATGATCTGTCTTTAGAGTCAGTAAATTAAAGACTCCCTATTTCAAGTTAAAGCTTACCCTAAACTACAAGGGTTGATAAGTTTCCTCACCCTAGGTTTAATGGGAAGGTAACCGAGACGAAAAGAAATACATACAGTAACCAAATATATTTAATAGGATGATCATGTCATTAACCTAATTAGCTCTGGGGCAATAAAACATTGCTAGTGCTCTGTGTTGTCATTAAATGGGTTGTGGTCTTGTTAAGCCCAAGCCCATTTATGTCAGTGGCTATGTTGGGCCTAATGGGTCACATACTAACACCTTATTGTCTTGACATTATAGCATTAAAGGTTTTGGGCCTAATAAAGGTTGTTAGCCCAAGAAGAAGTTTGGAAGCCTACCTAGGAAGGAGGGGGTGCATGGATGGTGATAATGGGCTTGGATAGTCCAAGACATTATTAATTAATTTAAATAGTTAAATTAATTATCTAATATTTAATTTCATAATTTAAATTTTGAATTTAAATATTTGAATTTAAATATTTGAATTTGAATTGACTATAGTAGTTTTGTTTCATAACAAAAGAAGAAGATAAGAGCTAGATTTGAATTTGAATTCAATTAGCATCTTATCATAATCATGTCCTTGATTTTAGGGAAAAAATTTAACATGCTCCAGGCCCACCATTTATTCAGTGGTCCCTCTTCTATAAATGAAAATTTTTCTTCCATTTCTACCCTTTTCTTTTTTATTTTTCCCCCCTTCGTCCCTCTTTTTTTCTATTTTTGGGAGGGACCACCGTGGTCCCGCCCCACAAAAAATCTTCTCGATTTTAGGAGAGGATTTTATGGCTGAATGGGGCGTTCAAATAGACTAGCCATATGATGGTTGTTAGACCAATAAATTGACTTGGTTGTCAGCCTTATTTTTCTCCATGATTTATGCGCTCCATGATCTGATTTTGGAGTGATTTTATGACTCAAGATCAGCAGCATATAATCCTCCTTTAGTCTCCTTTTAAAGGAGAGTTCTCCTAAGGGTTTTTCTATGAAAAAAAACCAGCAATTTCTCCTACCATTCTATGCGCTACTCTTGTGTATTTTCTTGCTGAAAATTCACTCATCTAAACACCTTGAAACCTTGCCTCCTTCCTCTCCATTAGGGATGCCTAGCTTGCCTCCCTTGGTGTTCGTTGGTGGCCTTAAAGAAGGGTTCTTCCGTCTTGACAAAGGGTGGTGTGGATCAACATTAGAGGGCCTGTATATTCAAGCCTCACCTTGATCATCTTCAAGTTTTGAAAAGCAAACAAGGTAACATCCATGTCCTAAAGCATGTTTCTTGATATGGTATGTGTAATTCCGCTTGAGAAAAAATTTGTTTTTCCCTCACATGCCTACGGCCTTCAAGGCCCTTTCTGACACTGTTGATACGTGATGCTGTGATAAAAATCTGCCCAATCGATGACATCTTCGTTGAAGACCTTATAAAAGTTCTTGTTATTCATTTCCACAAGACGAAGACATTGGGGACAAGAGGCTTCAAAATATGGGACCCGGGTTGAAGTTTCTCTCGCGTTACCTATCCTCACTTCACATTGAGGACAAGGAAAATTTTGGAAGGGGAGTATTGATGGGCCTTTAATAAATATCCAAGCCCATTAGTTAGGAATTAGTTATATATAGATGCTTAGGGTGTGGTTTCCGGAAGCATGAATTCAATATTGGTTTAGTGGGAAATTTGGAGATCTCTAGGGAACTTTTGGAGCCTAGGTATGTTGGCTTTGAGGGGGAGTTGAGGTCTTTGGGATTTATTTTTTGCAATTAGTGTTGCAAGGAGCTTGTCTCCATTTATATTTCTTTCAATTTACAGTTTATAGTATTGGGTTCCATCAGAATCTAACTATTTTCTCCGAACCAGTTCAAAAACCAATCCATTCTTTAAAATCAGTTTGATTTGCCTTAACTGAACCACTTTTCCAGTTCAATTCGGTTAGGTATAGAAAATCAAACCGAACTGAACTGCGCACACCCTATTATGTGATCTCCTAGGACACTAAACACTCTGGTAAGTGCCGAGTTTCATAAAGATAATCTTAATAATTCAATTAGGGAGTACTAAATGGTATCTTTGTTAATGAAAATTCCACATATAGTTTTCAAAATGGTGAAGTTGAAAAGCATTCTACAAGTTGCAACAAGGAAGTACCTTTTCACCTCCAATTGACCTGATTTTTCCATCAACCGCGGGACTATTTATTCTGAGAAATTCAGCTGACAACATGAATTCACTGCCATTGGCAAATTCCACCTCTACCTGAAACAAAAGATTCAGGAAGGAAATTTAGATCCACAATGCAATTAAAACAATAAAGGAAATGAAGTTTCCATCAATTATAATTTCCAATGAAATTTCAATCTAAATTTAGGTCGCATTATATATATAGGTTTGTGTTTTGAGCATGCCTTATTTAACAACAAAAATATGTAAACGCAATTATTGACCTGGTTTTTCCATGGTGTAACATCCCTATCCATAGTTAAATAAATAGAATTTAAGGAAAATTATTATTTAAAAAAAGAAAAGAACGTTAAGGGGATTAAAGAGGGAAAAAAGCTCACGCATTTTGGGGCATGAAGAGAGAATCTGGTGAGGCGGGGAGCTTCTTCCGCCACAGTGTTGATTCTCCGAATCACCGCCAGCATGTTTCTAGTCACGGCGGCCAGCGGCGGAGATAAGGTGGTTCCGGAATCGGAAAGGGGTTTAATTCGGTTGCTCGGTGTTATTTATGTTGGGTGGAAACTGATGTACTGTTTTGTAACTTTTCAGCAGGGGGAAAAAGGAAGGGAAGAAAAAGGGGGAAAATAACCTAGTAAGAGATCTGTATTGTTTTGTCAAAATTATTTGAAAAGTAGAAAATAATGATAACAACATCACCTGAAGTAAAAAGTAAAAAATAACGAAGATATCATATCACCAACAATTTTACCATAACTTCATATTAGCTAATTATATTAGCTAATTATGTTACATGGACACGGACACGGGACATAACATGATATAATATACCTACATGTCAATTTTAAAAATGGTTATATTTCAAATATTGGGACATATTTTGATATAAAATAATATTTTTAATATATATAATATAATTTATATTTAATACATAATAATAGTCTATAATAGGTTTTTTAACCCTTTTATCCTTCATTAATTAATTAATAACCATTTTGTCCCTTATTCAAAAGTATCTGATTTCGCTTCACAGTGTAAAGAAGTAGTGACCAATCCTTAGAAACGAAACACTGAACTCAACAACAACACCCCACAAAAGCAAAAAGTCAACTAGCACCACTTCGATTTTATTTCATTTGGAATAACAACACTCCGATTTTGGGGGAAAAAAAAGAGAGAGAGAGATGGCGTGAGAACTTGGAAGCTAAGCTATAATTGGTAAGAGCAGAATCCTACGTTGTACCGAGGAGAGGAAAGGACCTATGTAGCACAGATACTGACACGGGACATGTGACACGATACGACACGACACTCCGACACGTTAATTCTAAAAAATATTAGATTTCGACACTTTAGGACACATTTTGATATTAAATAATATTTTTAATTTATGTACTGTATATTATATTTAATATTCAATAATTTAACAAAAAAATGAATATAAATTTATAAAATTCATAAATTTTGCAAAGAAACATGAGATATCTTAAATATTTATATTAAACTCAATAAAATAGTAATCGTAATCCAATGAATCTAATAGTTGGAACTAAAAACTCAACGCGTGACGCAACCTTTAAACCTTTTTTGAATTTCTATAACGCGTGTTGGAGTGTCGAGGAGTGTCGGAGTGTCCGAGAGTGTCGGGAAGTGTCGGACACGACACGCCAGGATTTTTGAAGTGTCGGTGCTTCATAGGAAAGGACCACTGCTTTCTCTTTGAGTTAGGGTTTGCTAAAAAAAATTACTTTAGCAATCCTTAAGCTTCACATAACACGTGTTATAGGATATGCTTTCCTTTGTTTTTTTTTTTTAATTTAATCGATTAAATCAAAAATTTAATCGATTAAATCGAAAATTTAATCGATTAAAGAGGGACAGATTGATAGATAATTTTGAATGAGGAGCAAAATGATTATTCATTAATTAAGGATAAAAGGGTCAAAAAGCCATCCATAATAAGTCATATAATCAATCAAATATTCAAATTTCATATCATGAATATAAATCAATTAATGTCAAATTTCATAATAGAAAAAAATTGATTTATAAATTATTTTTTAATATTTAGTTAATAAAATAAAATTTAGACCTAAAAAAAATGTCGGATGCGTGTCGGAGCGATGACCGCATATCGGAAAAAGTTGATTGCATGTCGGAAAAGCGTGTCAGAATATTGTTCGCATGTCCTAAAATGTTGACCGTGTGTTGGACACATGTTGGAACATGTCGATGTCTGACACACATTTTTTTTTATTTTGTGTGTCCGTGCTTCACAGCTAGGTACAGTGTAAGGTTGTGAACCCAAACAAACAATAAGAAAAAAAATTAAATAAATAAATAAATAAAAAGGCATATTGAACATAAAAAATAACATTCGACCATTAGTTTTTGCTTTAGTTTTGGTTGCACCATGTAATTGAGAACATTCGATGCCATTTAATCTAGTAGAGGTCAAATTGTCAGAGAATCGGGTTCAACCCGTGTCAAATTGCCATACTATATCAGCTATGACAGTCCTCATACTTGTATGACTCCCAATTTCTGGGAAATATATTTTATGTTCCAGGATCATTCAATGATTTGGTGTTCCCTCTCTCAACACTAATTTTTTCTTTTCCTTTTGATCCCTATTATTTTTCTTCATTTTCAATTTTACACACTCATTTATACTAAGGGACCACCTAAAAAATGGTGGTCCCGGACCACAATAAATTCTCTCTAATTTTTTAATTAAAAGCTTCTGTAACAGCGTTGGTTCCGTATGTGAACGAAAGGATGGGTTAGGTGCGTGACATCACGCGTGCGATTTCTGTCTTCTCTGCTAGGTTTTGTGTAACAACCCGTGTTAAAATGATTTGTTAACATACTATCGTATTAAGCCACGCTTAATTAAAATGCGGAATAACTTTTTCTTTAATTCAGTTATGACGTCATTAACCTTAGCCAACTTGATTACTTAATCAATTTCATAAAATAATGTCTGTATGTAAATTGCAAGACAATTAACTGAAATACCTCATATATAAATATAGAGTGAGTATCTAAGTTACAGGACTACAACACATAGTCTGGACCAAAATTCTGATACATTAATACAACTTTAACTAAAAGAAGACATAATCAAGTCTATGTGGCATGGACAATCCCCATGCTCACCAAATAAGGCACAATGCCAACAATAGTCTCAACGGACAATCCCAATATAAATGAAGCTAAAAGCATAAACAGCATCCAACAATATCAGCATATATATCATCAATATCTAACTCAGCTCCGGCCTCTTACTGCCTGAGGCCTCAACATTACCTGAACCTAAAATAAGCGTCCCCAAACGTGGGGTGAGATCTCTAAACAAGAAATCTCAGTAAGACAAGGGGTCCTCAAGGATATTCCACCCCAAGCTCACTTACATGTGCAATATAAGTTCAAAAAGCAGTATTTCCAGTATTAGTTCCAAAACTATGCAGTGCAACAGATATTCGTGTCATGTGTGTTTATACTATCTACTCGCCAGAGAAATGTAGGAATACGTCTATACCCACATGAGTACAAGGAACACCGCTTGCACCTCACTCACCATATCGTATGTACCACATACTTAGGCTTACCGTATAGGTGGACACCACATGCATATCATAAAGGCACATTGCATATAACAGCTCAACAGCATTTCCAAAAATCAAAAGCATGTACCACACCATGCATATAACCATCTCCCCATGGGACATGGTGGAACCACAACATGGCTAAACCGAGGACACGAAAGCTTACCTTACAAGCAATCAATCCAAGCCAAGAGTCCAACCACTCTCCCAGCCCAAACACAGCAGTATCACAATCTGTTATGGACCAATAATATATCATTAATTATGCATCACAAGCATACAACTTAAAGACTATGTCTTTCCTTTACGTTTTACGTCTTAAGGCTTCCAACAAAGCCATAAGCCCTTAATCATATGATTCTGACTTAGTTCATTAATTACAGAAGTTCAACTTCCTTAATCTGGGTCCACAAACCCCCAATAACCTACTGTACCCACAGCACAGCTACTGTTCTGCGAAATCCCAGAATATCCGAATATTACTCGGGGACATATCTGGATATGCAATATCCGGATATCTTACTTACAATATCTGGATACCCAGGTCCCCATATCCGGATATCAATATCCGGATATCTGTTTGACAAATATCCGGATATTTCACGACAGAATGTAGTTCTGCATTTTCGTGAAGATATCCTTCCAAGGTCCAACTTTTACCAATTCAATACGTTCAAGACTCCATTTTTAAACACATACTGGTTTACTTATATGTTGGTTACTTGTTAAACCCCTTAACATACCAAGATACCACCTTTAAGCCACAAAAACACAAGATCAAGTTAAGGTGACTTACCCCAAGGGTTAAACAACAACTCAAAGTGCCTTTGGAGCTCACAATGCAGCTCATAAGTCCAGCACACCCAAGGACATGAAAATGCTACACCAAAGGTTGGTTCTTGGCACCAAAGGTCCCTCCTTGGACCTCACAATGGCATAACCAAAGCCCACAACACATAACTTTCCAAACCAGCACTCAAAACCCACCCAACAGTGGCTGAGTGTACAGCAAATACAGCTTCACACCCTCACAACCCACCCTACCAAGTGTTTGCAAGAAGAAGGAGGAAGAATCATGGAGGAAAATGGCCCTAGGCTCTTGAAATGAGAAGAGAACCAATGAAAAAGTGTTTGGAGGTGCTGATCAGCCTCAAAACTCACGTATAGAAGTTAGGTTTTTAGGGTTTTGTGCCATAAGTTAGTATATATAGCCACTTAATCCTCTAACGCGCAGTATTAGCCTTAATAGCTACGCAAAAGATCTTGATCCCAAACTTTGGAATCTATACCTAGACATTTTTCTAAGATTTTTCATATTTTTATTTTATTTTTCGAAGCACCTTTCCGGTACGCGCTTTTCCATAGCCAGTATCAGTTCTGGCATCAGTTCTCATTATTTTGACTTGAAACTCGTTTTACAAGTCCTACATGTTATTCTAGTAATTATCATGCACTTATTATAATTTTCCGGGATACTTTTCCGGTACGCATTTATACCGGGTAGCATAACCGGTATCTGCAATTTTCTTCCGAAAAATGACTTTCAGCATTCTTACTCACTTACTATAATTATTTAAGCCAAATAATATTTATTTAGGTCAATTATGAAATCATTTCCTAATTTATCACAATTAATTCATTAATTACCTTAATTAGCGGTGCGGGTTCTTACATTCACCCCACCTTTTTAAGGATTTTGTCCTCAAAATCAGAAACATACCTGTCTCTAAAGTCGGGATACTTCCGGAGAAGCTCGTCCTCTCGCTCCCATGTGCATTCCTCGGGACTACGCCTAGTCCACTGCACCTTGACCATCGGAATAGTCTTGCTCCTAAGTTGCTTCTCGCCTCGATCGAGAATCTTGAGTGGTCCAACGGGAGTCTTTAGGTTCTCCCGAACCTCCACATCATCCGGTTGCACCACGTGCGAAGAATCTGCTATGTACCTCCGAAGCTGAGACACGTGAAACACGTTGTGGATGTTGGCTAAGTTCGGAGGTAAGGCAAGTCGATAGGCAACAGGTCCTACTCTACCAAGGATCTGGTAGGGCCTAATAAATCGCGGGCTCAACTTCCTCACTCCGAGTGCTCGTCCAACACCGGTGACAGGTGAAAGTCTCACAAACACGTGCTCATCCTCACTGAACTCCAGTGGATGATGCTTGACATCGTAGTAGCTCTTCTGGCAATTCTGCGCCTGCTTCAACTTTTCACTGATCATCTGGATCTGTTGGGTAGTATCTTGGACAAAGTCCAAGCCAAATAGCTCTTTGTCTCCAACCTCAGACCTGCAAGTAGGAGTCCGACACCTCCTACCATACAACGCCTAGCATGAAAATTGTTGTTGTACGAAAATTCCACCAACGAAAGGTACCTATCCCATGCCGAACCCTGCTCCAACGTGCAAGCCCTCAACATGTCCTCCAATGTCTGGATGGTCCGCTCAGTCTGTCCGTCAGTCTGAGGGTGATAGGTGGTACTCAATCTCAGCTGTGTACCAAAAGCTCCCTGCAGCGCCTCCCAGAACTGAGATGTGAACTTCGGGTCCCTATCACTGATGATACTCTCGGCACCCCGTGAAGCCTCATAATCTCGCGGACATATAGCTTGGCCAACTGCTCTGTAGTGAAGCTCACCTTCACTGGAAGAAAATGGGCAGACTTGGTCAATCTGTCCACAATGACCAAGATAGAATCACAACCAGTCTGAGTCTTCGGCAACCCCACCACGAAGTCCATGGAAACACTCTCCCACTTCCACTGTGGAATCTCAAGAGGTTGAAGCTTACCAGACGATTTCTGATGCTCAATCTTAACTTTCTGACATATAAGACACTTGGATACATAGACCGCTATGTCTTTCTTCATGCCCGGCCACCAAAAATTTCTCTTTAAGTCCTGGTACATTTTTGTAGCACCAGGGTGGATAGTAAACTGGCCCTTATGAGCCTCTGCCATAACCTCCTTAGTCAATGGCCCTCGAGGGATTACAACCCTCTTCTGAAACAGCAGCAAACCATCCTTATTCCAAGACACATCGTCTTGGTTTTTCACATAATCGAGGAACTCTCTTTGCACTTGCGCCTCTTTAATCTTCTCCATCAGCTCATTAATCACTTCTGTTGTTTCCATCTCGAGCAGTGCGCCCCCAAATAAGGAGTTCACTCTCAAGTCTCTGAACTTTTCAATTACATCATAGTCGCTCATCATCAAGCTGGATAAGCTCACGGATTTCCGGCTCAAAGCATCGGCTACCACATTGGCCTTGCCGGGATGGTACCTCAACTCAAAGTCGTAGTCCTTCAAGAACTCCATCCATCGCCGCTGTCTCATGTTCAAATCCTTCTAGTCAAACAGATATTTCAGACTCTTGTGGTCACTGAATACAACAAACTTCATGCCATACAGATAATGCCTCCAAATCTTGAAAGCAAATACAATAGCTGCCAACTCCAAGTCGTGAGTCGGGTAGTTCTCTTCATGAGGTTTCAACTGTCTTGAAGCATAAGCAACAACTTTCCCTTTCTGCATCAACACACAGCCTATCCCCTTACCAGAGGCATCACAATAAAGCTCAAATTGCCCGCAGGATCAGGAAGGACTAACACAGGAGCAGTAGTCAGTCTCTCCTTCAACTCCTGGAAGCACTCCTCACACTCATGTGTCCACACGAATGGAGTATCCTTTCGGGTAAGGCGAGTCATTGGTAACACCATCTTGGAGAATCCCTCAATGAACCTCCTATAATACCCTCCAAACCTAAGAAGCTTCTCACTTCTGTAACTGTCTTGGGTCTTTCCCAATCCATCACGACCTCAATCTTGTTAGGATCAACTGCAACTCCATCAGCGGAAATCACATGACCCAGAAATTTCACCGACTTGAGCCAAAACTCACATTTCGACTGCTTTGCATACAACTTTTTCTCTTTCAACAATTGTAACACAATCTTCAAGTGTTCAGTATATTCCTCCTTTATCTTGGAGTAAATCAAAATGTCGTCAATGAAGGTGATCACAGACTGATCCAGGTAAGGCTGGAAGATTCTGTTCATGTAGTCCATGAACACTGCGGGTGCATTGGTGAGTCCAAACGGGATCACCAAGTACTCATAATGACCGTACCTCGAGCGAAACGCTGTCTTTGGGACATCCTCCGGCTTTACCCGTATCTGATGGTATCCGGACCGGAGATCAATCTTCGAATACACACAAGCACCCTTGAGCTGATCCAACAAATCATCAATGCGTGGAAGGGGATACTTGTTCTTGATTTTCACCTTGTTCAACTGCCTGTAGTCGGTGCACAATCGCATAGTCCCATCTTTCTTTTTCACAAATATGACCGGTGCTCCCCAAGGAGACACACTCGACCGAATGAAGTCTTTCGCCGAAAGATCCTCAATATGCTTCTTCAGCTTTGCCAACTCTGGTGGCGACATCCGATATGGAGGTAATGAAATAGGCCCCACACCAGGAAACAAATCAATGGAGAACTCTATCTCCCTCTGCGGTGGAAACTCAGGAATCTCTTTGGGAAACACCTCGAGGAATTCCCTCACCACAGGAATGCCAGTGAGATCCTCCTGTGTCCCACTCACCAAACCTCCCAACATGACATAGCCAAATACCCCTGCTCTCAAGGCCCTCCTCGCCTACAGGACTGAAATGAACGGTGAGGAACTGGCTGTGGATCCACCCGGAGACATCACCACTCTCTTGGCACAGCAATCAATCAATGCACAGTTTCTGAATAGCCAATCCATGCCCAGAATAATCTCCAAGTTGGCCATCGGCAATCCTATCAGATCTATCGAGAAGTCACGGCCATCCCACTGAAACGCTACATCGCGATGGACAGTGGAGGTCAAACATTTTTCTCCGGTGGCGGTGGTCACCCGCATCGGTGGAGAAAGCACAGCACTGGGAAACTCAAGCCCCACAGCAATAGGGGTAGCAACAAATGAATGTGTTGCCCCGGAATCAAATAACACATCAACAGCTGAACCACCAAAGGTAACAGTACCTCTGACCAGGTCTGGAGCTCTGTCCGACTGCTGACGATCAAGGGTGTACGCACGCCCAGTAGTAGGTGGCGCTGCTGGTGCCCTGTAGGAACCATCTTCAGGGAAACTGCCTGCACTGCAGCAACTCTCGCCGTCGGGCAATCTCTCGAGTAGTGGCCCTCCTTGCGACACTGGAAGCATATCAACTGGCCTGTGGCACACGGCCCAAAATGTGATTTCCCGCATTCCGAGCATCTGGGAGTAGGAGGTCTCGTTGTACTCCCCTGAGCAGAAGTCTTCTTAAACTGATTTGGCGCTTGTTTAGCCGCCAACTGTTTTCCTTTTCCTTTGTCCCCAAACTTCTCGTCTCTCCAGTAAGTGGAACCACTAGTACCCTGTGGCACCTCAATCTTGGCCTGACTCGCGTTGCAGAAATCCTCTATATCCCGACACTGTTGTACCATAAGGAAATCCTCTCCTGAGCATCATAAGGAAAGTATCGACCCAAGAAGCAGTCCTCAAAGAACGACCACGTCATCACGTGCCCCTGTATCTCGAACACCTGAGAGGTGTTCGTCCACCACTCATGGGCATCGCCCTCTAGCATGTTCGTGGCGAACATTAGCTTCTCCGGCTTTGAACACTGCATCACCCTGAATATCTTGTCCAGGGCCTGAAGCCATCTAGCAGCAGCAATGGGGTCGTATGACCCATCAAAAGTAGGCGGCTTATGCTTGCGGAAAGCATTCAGCTGGCGGTCGATCTCATGTCGATCCTCAGCAAAAATAGGAAAGGCCTGCATAGCCCCCGTCAAGTGGCTACCCTCACCCATATAACTCTGGGTGTCCTCCTGGTGACTAGGCGGAGGTGGCAGTGGAGGTGGTGGAGGACACTGGCCAGCAGCAGGACTAGCCCTCAACTCCTCCAACATGACCCTCATCATAGTCATGTTGGCCATCCGGTTCTCCTCCAGAACCTCAGCGGTGGCTCTCCTGTTCGCCTCTCTAATGACGTCCAGCATAGCCTGATTTGCCAACCTCGTGGCCTCCTGGTCGGCTAGTCGGGCTGCCTGCATCTCAGCTAATGCAGCCAGGACAGGATCCGGTTGATCCTCACTCGTACCCTGGTTCTTCCTTGGTTGCACCATGACTCTACACAAGTTACACAAAGAATGAGTTGACCAGGCCCACGCCATATGGTCACATATGCATTTTCATAGTACACACCAATCAGAGAGAACACAAGATAGACACACAACAAAACATCCTAAGTTATTGCAATACATACAGGCTTTTCCCTAGAAAGTACTCTGATACCATAAAATGTAACAGCCCGTGTTAACCCGGTTTGTTAACATACTATCGTATTAAGCCACACTTAATTAAAATACGGAATAACTTTTTCTTCAATTCAGTTATGACGTCATTAACCTTAGCCAACTTGATTACTTAATTGATATGCGATCAGCATATAGGAAATTACAAGACAAAAAGAAGAAGAAAATGATTCAATCAATGCAAGAAAGACAGAGAAAAAGGGTAAAAACATCCAAAGTCTGAATATCAAGGAAGATACACAAAAGAAGGCAAAAACATTGCAAAAGAGACCTAGGTTCCCACGCTCTGAGCGCGGGGATGGCGCTCTGAGCGTGGGACAAGAAAAATTGGCTGAAGATCCCGCGCTGAGAGCGCGAGATCCGCGCCATCAGCGCGGGACAAGGAAAATTGGCAGAAAGTACCGCGCTCTCAGCGCGGGAATGGTGCTGTGAGCGCGGGAAGCGCGAAAAGATGGGAATTCAAATTCACAAATTAGGTCAAAAGTCTCTTATAAAAAGAGACTCAACCCTTGAAGAAGAGAACATCAGAATACACCACAAGACCTAGAAGGAGCAGATCCGGCTGAAGGAAGAGGGCGTTCTTCGCGTTCGTCGTTCCGTTCTTGTATTCTTCTTCTTCTATTTTCAGTTCATGTTGAAATCAGATCAGCGATCATGATGTTGATTGGCTAGATCTATTTCTGTAGTCAGGGGCATGATCCCTTTGTGAACAATTGTTACAAGGATTGAATCATTATATGTATTGATTTTAATATATTTCATCTTTATCTTGCGCGTATTGATATTATTTCTGTTAGATCTGATCAACCTAATAGGGAATGATATTCTGGGGATCAGGGTTCACAATAGGAATATTGGAATACTGATCCTGAAAGGGGATAAAGATGACTCTCCATGCATGTTATAGGAATAGACTTGTATGGATTGCAGTCGTGGGATTTATCTACATAATGCTTATTTTCAGGCGGGATTACTAAGGGATTAGGGTTCCAACTGAAGTAAAGGGTTAGATCGCCAAGGGATTGGGATCTAACTAATTAATTCTAAAAGATGATAATTTGTCTGAATTGTTAATTTCGATAAGTATTGTGAATCAATCCAAAGTAAAATTGGGAACAATTGGTGAATGTACCCTGGCTACAGTCTTCTTCATCACTTCTTCTACAAAAACATTTCTTCATTTATTTTAAATCTTTTTCAGGAAAACCTAAAAACAAGTCTTTACATTTTTAGTTACCATAGTGTGGAAACACAAATCAATTAATCTAAATTAAGAGGACTGGTTATAGTAGTAATTGTTTTCCAATCCTTGTGGAGACGATCTTATTTATCACTTTATTACTTGGAACGATCGGTGCACTTGCCGATTACGCAACAAGTTTTTGGCGCCGTTGCCGGGGATTGTGATTTCAATATTACAAATAACCGTAGATTCTTGAGATTAGATTCCTAATTTTTATTCTTTTTATCTTGTTTGTGTTGTTCAGGTGCTACTAATAATCTTCTCTGATTTTTTATGCGAGGTAGACTTCCCCCTAAAGACTTTGTAATAGATTTTGAAATTACAAGGACAGAAAAGCAACTAAGGAAGGCTGCTAGACAGATCATTTGGGAAGATTTGAAGCACATACCTTTACAACCAATTCAAGAGATGGCAGAAAACAACAATGTTGGTCATGGACGAGGAGGAAATGCCAACAATCAACCTCCAAGACTATTGAATACAATTCTGACTCCAGTATTCAATAGGGCCAATTCAAGCATAGTCAGGCCAAATGTGGAGGCCAATAATTTTGAACTCAAGCCATCATTAATTTCTTTGGTGGAAAGGGTTCAATTTTCTGGTGCTGATGATGAAGATCCACATGAGTTTATAGACCGATTCTTGATGGTCTGTGATACCACCAAACATAATGGGGTATCTACAGATGCTATCAGGCTTCGGTTGTTTCCTTTCGCTGTTAAGGGAAAAGCATTGAGGTGGATCGAACGACAGCCAGCAAACAGCATCCTTACATGGGAAGATCTGTCCAGCAAATTCTTTGATCATTTCTTCTCCATGGAAAAATATAATCAGCTGGTGAATGAAATCACAAACTCTCGCCAGTTGAAAGGAGAATCTCTCTGTGCAACTTGGAACAGATTCCAGGAATTAAACAGGAAATGTGCACATTACGAAGGAGATGATGACAGAAAAGTGGTGATATTTTTCAATGGAATCACCCCTGAAACAAGGATGATAATAAATAGTGCCGCTGGAGGTTCTATTTGGGAAAGCACATCTGAACAGGCTATTGAGTTGATCAAAAAGCTTGCAAGAAATGAAAATGAAAGTGTGCTAGTTCCCACACAAAGAGCAGTGACAAAACCCACAGATAGTGATGTAATATCATTATCTAAAAAGTTTGACAGCTTAAGTGAAAAATTTGACAAGTTTCAAGTGTCAAAAGTTCAAACAACTCCACTGATTTGTGACCAATGCCAAGAAAGTCATGAATCCAGTGAGTGTCCAAATCCATCATCCGAAGATTCACTTCAACAATTACAGGTGAATGGGATCTGGTACGATCAGCGTCCTCAACAACAAAATTTCCAGCGAAATCAAAATTTCCCTGGTGGTAACAACAATTTCCAACGGAGGACTCAAGGATCAGGTATGGATTTCAAAACTAACAATAATTATACTCAATCTTCTCAGACTCAGCAAAAAGAGCCAGCCGAGTGGGAAAAAGCTTTCGCTCAAATGGCTAAGGCTTCCAATGATATGGCTCAGCATACCAATGCTTTTATGGAGGAGACTCGAGCCAACAACAAAAACACAAATGCTTCCATTAAAAATCTAGAGAATCAGATAGGCCAGCTGGCCAAACAATTTTCAGAAAGAATTCCAGGTACCTTTCCAAGTAACACATCAACAATCCAAAGGATGACTGTATGGCTGTTACAACAAGAAGTGGTAAGATACTAACAGTTCCAACAAAAACACCTATGGAGTTGGAAAAAAGGAAAGAGGAATAAGAGAAGGAAGCAATTGAACCAGAGATTGAGGTAATTATAACAGAAAAAGAAAAAGAGCAGGTTGCAGAACAACCAGTGGTGGCAAAAGAAAAGCATGAGTTAAGCCACGAATATGTTATGTCTAAGGCACCCTATCCAGAAAGATTCAAGAAGGGAGCCTACAACAAACATTATGATAGATTCTTGGACATTTTCAAGAAACTACATATCAATATTCCTTTTGCGGAAGCCCTAGCCAATATGCCAGGGTATGCAAAATTAATGAAGGATCTTTTATCCAGGAAACAAAAACTGCAGGAATGCCAAACTGTAACACTCACTGAAGAGTGTAGTGCTTTTATCCAGCAGAAAATTCCAGATAAACTGAGTGATCCAGGAAGTTTTAATATTCCTATTGCTATTGGTTATATTGGCATTGGGAAAACTTTATGTGATCTCGGGGCTAGCATTAATCTAATGCCCTTATCAGTCTACAAATCATTGGGGATTGAGGAATTGAAACCCACCGAGGTATCACTCCAATTGGCTGACAGATCCGTAAGGAAACCCAATGGTATCATAGAAGATATTCTTGTCAAGGTTGATAAGTTTATCTTTCCTGCAGACTTTGTGGTATTGGATATGGGAGAAGGGAGTGAGAAGCCCATGTTATTAGGAAGACCCTTTTTGGCTACAGCCCGAGCCCTAATTGATGTTGAACAAGGGATGATTAATCTAAGAATGAACGATGAGGAAATTATCTACAATATTTCAGAAGCTATGAAGAGACCGGCTGATAATAATGATTGTTTCCAAGTTGAATCTGTTCAACTTAAGAAAGAACGACCTCAAGAGCTTGATTATGAGTTGAAGGCTCGTGATTATGTACCTTTTGAAAAAGAAGGACTTACTGTAGAGGTACTGAAAGAGAAAGCTGAAGACATAGAGGTTGGTGCCCCTAAAGTTGAGTTGAAGCCATTACCAGACACTTTGAAATATGTGTTTTTGGGAGATGGTAATACTTATCCGGTAATCATCAACAAGGCTCTATCTGAAGGTCACAAAAGGAGCTGGTGGAAGTTTTAAAA